>JAODAL010055070.1:0-24215 GCA_025379985.1 Phyllomedusa bahiana | reverse complement strand
TCTACCTCTACCTCCATGACTACCCCCTCTTTGTTTTCGTTTACCCCTCCATTTCGCTCCAGTCAGAAATATAAAAATTTGAGAGGGTATGGAAGAGTTTTGGAACATCTCTTATTAAAAGACGGCAAATCACAGCTATTCTCAAATCCCTCTAATCAAAACAAAATTACTGGATTCAAATTTAACTGCAAGGTGTTTCTATCAACAAATCTGGACTGGGCAAAAGTGCAAAAAACACGTATCTGTTATGTTTTCATATAATACACTGTATTTTTTGCACCTTTCAATTCACCCGTGGTGACTATAAAATTGCTGTTTTCAGATTTACGTGCAAGCTGCGTCAATGAACTAAGCTGTAGTGCGCCAAAGTCAAAAAACACGTATCTGTTATGTTTTCTTATAATACACGGTATTTTTGCACCTTTCAATTCACCTGTGGTGACTATAAAATTGCTGTTTTCAGATTTACGTGCAAGCTGCGTCAATGAACAAAGCTGTAGTGCGCCAAAGTCAAAAAACACGTATCTGTTATGTTTTCGTATAATACAAGGTATTTTTTGCACCTTTCAATTCACCTGTGGTGACTATAAAATTGCTGTTTTCAGATTTACGTGCAAGCTGCGTCAATGAACAAAGCTGTAGTGCGCCAAAGTCAAAAAACACGTATCTGAAATGTATTCGGATAATAAAATGTATTTTTTGCACCTTTCAATTCACCTGTGGTGACTATAAAATTGCTGTTTTCAGATTTACGTGCAAGCTGCGTCAATGAACAAAGCTGTAGTGCGCCAAAGTCAAAAAACACGTATCTGAAATGTATTCGGATAATAAAAGGTATTTTTTGGCACCTATCAATTCACCAGTGGTAACTACACAATTGCTGGATTCAAATTTAACTGCAAGGTGGCTCTATCAACAAATCTGGACTGGGCAAAAGTGCAAAAAACACGTATCTGTAATGTATTCAGATAATACAAGGTATTTTTGGCACCTATCAATTCACCTGTGGTGACTACAAAATTGCTGTATTCAAATTTAACTGCAAAGTAGATCTATCAACAAAGCTGGCCTGCGCCAAAGTGAAAAAACACGTATCTGAAATGTATTCGGATAATAAAAGGTATTTTTTGGCACCTATCAATTCACCTGTGGTGACTAAAAAATTGCAGTATTCACATTTAAGTGCAAGGTGCCTCAATGAACAATGCTGTAGTGCGCCAAAGTCAAAAAACACGTATCTGAAATTTATTCGGATATTACAAGGTATTTTTGGCACCTATCAACCTGTGCTGACTTGCTGGATTCTAATTTAAGTACAAGGTGGATATATCAACAAAGGTGGAATGGGCAAAATTGAAAATGAACACCTATCTGAAATGTATACTGATAATAAAAGTGGAGTTTTGCACCTAACAACGAGACCTGCAGTTACTAGAAAAGATGTGTATCCTATAAGTTCAGGCTGCCCAATATTCAGGAAATATTTCAATAGAAAACTGTTAATAATAAAGCTATTGCAATGTCTACACTAAGTCTTGTTGAACTTTTTCCATTATTATTTATATAGCTTGTATTTTTTCGCCCGCGGGGCCCCCCTCCGCTCCCCCCCGTGACTTTACAGCGGTAGATGCTCCTTTAAAATTCTCTACCTAACTATATAAAATCTTCCAATCTCTAATCTAACTAAATTGTAAGGATCACAGCTAATAGTAGAGGTTTCTCTGTGACGAAATATAATAATTTCGCTGAGCTGTTTGGACACAAGCAGAGTGCACGTCCATCTGCTCTGAGACGCTGAGAGACACTGAGGCTGAACAGGAAACGCTGTTCTATGTAAAACGAGGTCATGTGATTTTTCCAGCCAATCGCAACCATACACATCCCAGTCATGACGTCGCACACACATCTCACCCTGCTCTATTCTGTAATCTGATTTGCTGGCCGCCAAAATTACAGGAAGTGCCGAAAATGGCGCGATCTTAATAGATGATGCACAGATTTTAACCTAAATTATCGCATGATCTAAAAAATCTGATCACCATAAAATCTGTGCCGATTTCAACTTTGTCGATAATAATCGCTCAACACTAGTCATTATATATGAAGCTTAATTTAATACCTAAGGGTTTATGCATTGATAAGTCTCCTACCTTCACAAATGACCCCCAGTTTGTTGTAAACTGGCAGGGTCTTTTGAGAAATTGCTCGTTTCAACTTATGTCTCTCCTTGTAGAAAAAACGTACTGCTCTTGTTAGTCAAACTGTATTAGAGATTGAAAAAATTTTGTTGGATTTGAAAACGTATGAAACACATACTGATTTTCACAAACTCAATAATAGAGTCACAAATGAAATCACCAAATTTGAGAACAATTTAATTGCACGAAAAAAGAATAAATTATATAGAGATAAGTCCAATAATCACAAAATTGCTATTATTCCCAATATAAATTCAGTTCCAAATGATAACACCAATGACAATACTCATAGGAACTATAAATACAAGAAGCAGAGAACCTGGTCTACTTCTAGGGAAGGTTCCCATATACGGACACCATCCTTTTCGATAGACAAAGCCAAGTTTAATTTTAGATCTAAAGGAACTTTTGTTAATTCCAAATATCATAATAACAAAGAAACAAATACAATAATACCTGAGAGAATATCGACAAATGATATAGGGAAAATATCAGAAAACAGTATATCAACCAATATCGATAAATATAGCTCTCCTCAGCATCAGGGAGAGCAATCTTGCATTGACAAAGTCCATCAGGAAATAGCACTTCCCGAGATTAATGCCCCAACCAAACCTACATTAGAATTGGGAGCGAGACCCAAAACTTTCACTATCTCGATTGACAAACAGAATCAAAATGTCAAAGGTCAAGAAAAAGGAACAACAAATAAAGGATGTGTACCACCAATAGATTTAAAATTACCTGTTGAGATACCTGTAATCCCAAATTTGGAATCGCTTTCCCAAAACACGTTATCCCAGTTTGATTTTTTTTTACTAGATTCATTATGACGGACACTCCCACTGAACAAGAATTTCCTGGCACTACAAATATAACAGAAAAAGAGACATCAAAGACGTCCCCCCTTATGGCAAAAGCACAAAAAATAAGAGAACGTTTTGAATTGATTAAAAAAGAGCATAATAAATCCAAAATGTATGAAGCAGAAAATACTCCGATTTCACCTATAGGTTTTTCTCAGTTTAGTACCTATGATAACACCGACACATCAATTCAATTATTAGATCTTAATGCAACAATCAATGAAATTAATATGGACAGAACCCTTACACCTATTTTTTTAGGGAACACCCAGGAAGAGAGTCTCACACTCCAAACACCCAACCCCCACCATGGGGGAAAAAGAAAACTAGACGAGGCTGCCGAGGAGGCTCCCTTTATAAAAAAAGAAATAATAAAAAAGAAACTTTAATTGAAAATTGCAGCGATTTGACGAGCAAGGGGATTTACAATATCTCTAAATATACATTAACACAAGAAGAAGAATGTGTTTTATCAAAAGGCTTATATTTCTGCCCAACAAATAATAAAATCAACCAATTTGATCTTTGTCGATCTACAGAAATTAATCAGGAAATTAACTTTAACTAGGCATTTCATTCTAAATCCAATTCCTGAAAATACTACCAATCCAACGAGCATTAAAAAAGTAGATATACAAAATAAATCTAAATTTTACCCGGTCTATTCACAGGGTCACTTCATAAAAACTTTCTCTGATTTAGTAGGTGACGAACTATCACAATTAAAAACAACCAATAATTTTTCCAATCTCAACAAAGGAGAAAAATCAGCTTTAAAAATGCTTCAAGACAATCAGAGCATAGTCATCTGACCCGCCGATAAGGGGGGAGGGGTGGTCATTATGGACCGCTCGTGGTATCATGAAGAAGCTCTACGAATTCTCTCTGACTCCGCATACTATGAGGTATGCCTGGAGGATCCTTTTAATCTAGTTAAAAAAAACTTAAACCATCTGCTTAATGAAGCCCTGAGTGAGGGTATTATAGACAAAAAAGAAAAAAAAATATTTACATTAACGAACCCAACACGCCCTTTTTATACTTTTTACCAAAAATACATAAGAATATTTCAGCACCACCAGGTAGGCCCATAATATCAGGGATAAATTCTCCTACCAGCAACCTGTCGCATTTTTTAGATCTGTATCTGCAAGAATATGTAGTCCAGTTACCAAGCTATTTAAAGGATTCAGGCCAATTAATACAACTTTTATCCGAATTAAAATTGCAAGACAACTGTACACTTCTAACTATGGATGTTACGGCGCTCTACTCTAATATTCCTCATCACCTAGGCTTGAATTGTATTGAAAAGATTTTAAGTACCAAAGATGATTTAACTTGTGCACAAAAAGTTTATTTTAGCAGGTTTGGAGTTTATTTTAACCAACAATTTTTTTAAGTATGACAGCGCCACCTATAGGCAGTTAAAGGGCACTGCAATGGGGATGAGGGTAGCCCCCTTGTACACTAACTTGTTCATGGGGGTCTTTGAACTTGAATTTATATACCCGCACCCCCTCTTTCAGGATTATGTACGTCTATACAAGAGATATATAGATGATCTCTTCTTTATTTGGACTGGCCCTTTGGAATTGCATTCCTTTATTTTGGACCTCAATAATAACAACTGGGGTATCCAGTTTACCAAACATAGTGATATTTCTAAAATTGAATTTCTGGATATTGAGATTTTCCAACAGGAGGGTTCTTTTAAGACTGCCACCTTCTTCAAGAAGGTTGACATTAATAGCTACATCCCTTTTAACAGCGCCCACCATAGACCGTGGATTGCGAACATACCGTACGGCCAATACAGAAGAGTACGGAAAAATTGTTCGGACACGGATTTGTGTAATAAACAGACAGAAATAAAAAAAAAACGTTTTTTAGAAAAAGGTTATCCTTCATCACTATTAAATGATGCGGCGAAGAAAATTGCATCTTTGGAACAGAAAGACTGTCTAGTCCCTAAAAAAAAGGAAAGTAAGCAAAACCCCTTTAATAAAAGCAAGAATAACACCTTTGATCGCAGTAAATTCTCTTTGGTCACTCAGTACTGTTCCTCTCATTCACAAATTAAACAGGTACTGCAAAAATATTGGTATATTATACAAAAAGATCCTTTCTTACAGAAAGTAATACCTGAACGACCTAATTTAATATTTAAAAGAGCACCCAATATAAAGAATATGGTAGCTCCAAGCTTGATAAGAGGCCCCAATGAAATTAAAGCTAAAACTGAACAAAAATTGGGGAGCAGCCCTTGTGGAAATAGCTCATGCCTATGTTGCGCTTCTATTTTAACAGCTAGTGATTTTACTTCCAACAGCACTAAGGCCTCTTTTAAAATTAAGTACCAACTAAACTGTAAAAGCGCATTCGTGATTTATATCATTCAGTGTGAATGTAAACTCCAATATGTGGGAAGGACCACACACCCTTTGCATCTGCGCCTAAATGGGCACAGGTCTTGTATCATAAAAGGGGACACACAACAGAGTGTGGCTAAGCATTTCAGGGACCACCATGACCAAAACCCAAACAAACTCACAATACAACCCATTGCCCATGTACCACTGGAAACTAACAATAGATTTAAGGTACTAAAGAAGAAGGAAGTTTTTTGGATGTTCAGTTTACAAACCATAAATCCTAAAGGATTAAACGAAGCCGTAGAACTCATTTATTAAGATTTATTATTATTGTGTAATTTTCTTTTGATATAAAATCTGTTTATATTTTTATTTCACTTGTACATATAAGGTAACATATTTAGACACTTTATAGTATTACTGGTACTTTTAAAAATTAGTGTTAACCACTTTAGCATTACAAATTTACAAACTGTATCATGTATAGCGATTAGGCTGTATTTGTATTGGTTTATTTTTGTGATACTTTAAAACAGCCACAATATTATTCTTCTCACTTAGTCAGTATTCACACTAAGTATAGTAAGCGTTTTCCCTGCGCTCAAAGATGTTTTGCCTTCACGCGGTGAAAAATCTAGAGCGGAACTCCCTTTCAATCACTCAGATATACTACATACCGATTGGAGTTTTTCACTTACATATAAGTAGTTCACAATTTAGTTTTTTACAATGTAATAAAATAGGAAAGGACATACTTTCCATTGGCCTCTATAGTTATTTTTTCAAGTGCGGATAAAATCCCGAACACTAAATGGCTCATACGTGCAATACATGGTCTTTTTTTTTTTTTTTCTTTCCTTCTTATTTTTTTTACATTAAGCTCGTGCTTCCACAAATATAGTAAGACCTTCACTTATTTCAGTGCGTCTACAGGTTTGGGAGCGCACGGCTGTCTTGTTCGTGACAGGCGCTGTTCCGTTCTCCATAGTAAGACATAGAACTGGGAAGCTGTCTCCTATTGGCTGGTTTACTTTTCCCTCCGCTGTTCAACCAATCAAGGGCTTAATACATTCTACCTCTTCCATTGGATGCTTCACTCCCTATAGAAGTCTATGAGACGGGAGTATCTCCGCGTCTCATTGGTCAGATTGAATCTCCCTCATTTTTGACCGGCCAATCAGCTCTAATTTTTATTCCTATCTCCTGAGTTCAAAATTTGCTATTGGTTCCTTTTTCCCGGGAAGTCTCTGTAAGATACTGTAACAAGAGCGCCGATTGGGGAACATGCGTACCAATTAGATTTGATCCTTCTTTTTAAATAAGAGTGTTTTTCTTCATGTAGTCTTTGTTATGTGACACTGTATCATTTGAGAAAGTGCCGGTTCAGGGCACGAAACGCGTTATGTGTGTTACAATTTTTTGCTGAGGTTAACACCTTTTGCACTTTATATCGAATAAACATAATATTTTATTCAACGCTATCCTCCGCGAGGTTTTTGTTTCAAGAACGAGCGCCCGGTCCACCGCTTTTTGTGCAGTGTTCGATGTCAAGGATATGGCACATAACCGGTAAAGTCAGTGATTGGCCGGTGAAGCCACTGCCTGGGTCATGTGCCATTTATAGCTACTAGAAGTAAACATACATGGGGGACAGTCAAGCAGCATCAGTGCTGGATCTGCGGTGAGTGCAAAGGTGAGTGCATATTTTTTATTGCAGAAGCAGCTTAATACTAAATTAAAAATATAACTCAGAAAGCTCTTTTAAGCCCCATAGATATTAGACAATCTTCTGTACCTGTAGATCTTAGTGTGTCCAGCTGACTGCCTAAAATATAGGGTGTCCTTCTTCCTTTCTCCAGGCTAATAAGGCTAGGGGAAAGAAGGTGTTGAATTTAGAGATGTTCCGAGAGTCTAAAAAGCTTGTTGGTCAGTCTGGCCATAATGAAAAATAAAAGAAGAGAATCATACTTACCTCCTGGATGCTCCTGTTCTGTTGCGATGGACATTCTGTTCATCCCAACTGTAGCTATGAATTTTCATCAGCAGTTTATCACAGGTCACAGCAGTCATGTGCACATGACAATGTTGCCTGCGATTGTCTGCACCTCTCATGTTATCAATGAACATTTGCAGCTATAGCCGGGATGAACAGGACGACTGCGGCAAAAGAATGGGAGCATCTAGGAGGTAAGTATAATTCTCTTCTTTTATTTTTCATCCCAGACTGACCAACAAGCTTTTTGAACTCTTGGAGCACTCCTATAATTACCCAATCCTTTTGTTTTCTGCACAGACAAACCACCATCAATAGAGTCTTGTAGCGGCTTTTTTTGTTCTCCACAATCAAAACACATGTACAATGAGTATACAGCCGACAGATTTTGAGGGTGTCTGGACACCTTTACAGAGGCATTTCAACTACAGACAATGCATTCGTAAGTGACTGATCTTACTGTCTTTAAACCATCTGCACACAATTTTTAAAATCGGTTTACCCCATTGATGGCAGAGCAGGAAACTCAACTAGACTTTAACTAGACAGTTAAAACCGTAATTGTTTTTCAAATATGCATACTCATTAACATTAGAGTATATTACATTCCTACCAATAAAACACTTGTTTTTAATTCCAAAGTTAAAAGAGGGAATCACTTTTCTAACTGCAAGAACAGATTGTGCTGATCGGCAGATCTCCCAGAATAGGCTCTAAAACATAACTGTTCCTGTCAGCTCAATGTCAACCATATCTCTTTTCTTACAATAGCGAAACATTTAGTCTATACTGTTACAGTCAAGTGCATGCTGTACTGAAGAGATTAGTTTTACTAAAACCATTAATATTTTGTAACCCAGTTGTTGCTTGGGGTGAGTGCCAGGCTTCTAAAAATGTCATGTTTTTAGTACTACAATGGGAAATTAAATGAGAGCTTAATAATTATACTAATTGTAATGAATTGTGTATGTCTTCCTAGTGTATTGGTTCACTTTATGAACTTAATTAGCACTATGGGCCACACATATGGAAACTGTTTAGGTCTAAAACTCACCTTTTTTGCCCATAGTAACCTATGGGCAAAAAAGGTGAGTTTTAGACCTAAACAGTTTCCATATGTGTGGCCCTATGTGTAAATATAATAAACAGATCTACCATAAATCACTACCTGAATTGCTCTATATAGTGGAAGTTTTTAATACATTTTTTCATTATCGATCAATGTGACCATGCTTACATAACCATCAGAGAATTCCAGAGATACTCTTGGATTTCTGCAATGAATTTTTTACTTTGTAGCATGGATTTCTATTTGGAAGCAGAGTCCAGATGGAATCCACACCCAAATCCATGTGTAAACATGGCCTTTTACTATATATGTCTGTTTTCCCTGGCATTCATTGTGCAGGATAAATAGTTATACTGTATTTTAACCTCTTAACGGCGCGGCCTATTTTTTTTTTCACATTCCTTTTTAGCTACATAGACATATGACAGCTTTATTTTGAGGGACAAGATGTAATTTTTAATGGTGTCATTCATGGTACCAAGAATATACTGAGGAACCGTAAAAAAATGCTAAGTGGGCAAAATGTGAAAAAAAAACATACTTGCGCCATGTTTGCGCGTGTTTTGCTTTTATGACGTTAAATCTCCCGTAAAAATGGTGTGTTATCTGTATTCTACAGGTTGATAAAAATCCAGCAATGCTAAACATGCACAGTTTTCATTATATATTGGTACCGTAAAAAAAAATGTCAAACATTTTCTATTTTTGAAATCTGCGCAGCAGCACCATTTTCTGCAACCAACAACTTTTTTGTACTGACACCAACAGACTTGAGTGAGAATGCATTTTTGGGGGGATGAAGTGTACTTTTTATTGGTACCAGTTTGGAATGCATGCAACTTTTTGATTACATTTATTCCAATTTTAGGGCACATGAAATGACCAAAAAAAAAACACAATTTTGCATTTGGAATTTTTTTTCTTCTATGGTGTTCAGTTTATGGGATAAATTATGTTATATTTTAATAGATCAGACTTTTTTGGACACGGCGATACCAATTATGTGTAACTTTTTTTATAATTTTATTTTTTTATTTGCAAAATGCCAAAAGGGGGGTGACTTGAACTTTTAATATTTGAATTTTTTTTTACACTTTCAAACTGTTTTATTTTTCTTACTTTAACTTTGAGTCCATCTAGGGTGCTTCACCGCTATGGTTCCCAATCATTTATACAGTCTAATGTATTGTAATACAATGTATTAGGGTGTACAAAGATGGTGGTTTTACTACTTCCTGCCTGGGGCATCTTTACAGTGGCATCTAAGAGGTTAAACAGCGCGGGATGGCGCCGGCACCATCCCGTGCTGTAACCACCGAGTGTTAGCTGCAATTGGTGGTTAACACCTGGCGGCTATGTAGTTGGAGCACAGCGCAATCTTACCGGCCCCTTACCAGCACTATGACGTATTCATATGTCGGTAAGGGGATAATCTATTAACCTTCTAAGAGGAGAGTTGCTGCTGCTGGATCTAAGGGTTATAAGATAAGTGGTGTAAGCAAGTATTCTGAGCGTGCAAGTGTATCTGTTTTGTTTTTTGTGTCTTTTTGCTTAAGTGTGGGACTTAATATTGGGGGACTTTAGATTTGGGGCTTTTAGAAAGGGCAGTATTATACAGATTTTTCATATTTGTATCTGTATTTCTTCTTTTTTTTGGGTAACATCCCCATGAGTTCCATGTTTGACAATGCTGTCCGGTGCACAACCTGTGCAATGTATGCCATCCTTGAGCAACAGTTCGAGGGGGCATACTGCTGTCCAAGATCTGTGAACACTGCACATTTAGAAGCCCGGATCCTGGATCTAAATGAGCAAGTGGCAACACTGAGATCCATTGTCAACTTGGAAGCGAGTTTACTGCTCATTGAGCAATCACTCGCAGGTGTAGATGATGGGGAGTAGAGATGGGTGAATTGATTCTAACGAAGTGGAATTCGTTTGGAATTTCAGGAAAACTTCGGTTCTGAACGAAGTCGAAGTTTGGGGGACTTCGGGTGAACGAAGTGTGCTTTTGATTGATAAAATGGATGCGAGCACATGGCGCTACATGGGGCAAAGCACTCTGGAAGGAAGAAGGGCATAGCCTGCATCACATGTGCAGAGATGAAGCCAATTAGAGACCGGCGGGATTCTATGACGTCACTGCACTATATAAGTCCGGGCGCGACGCTGGGAGCTCGTACCGCTCTCACTGTACTGATCAGGCAAGGTGCTGCCACGGCTGATTGTGATAGCTCTTACTGAAGAACTGATTTTTATACAGCGATTTTTGTGGGGTGTCTCAGCTTGTCTCAGAGACTGCTTCTCTTAACGTTCTATTTCTGATTTTTTTGGGTATTGGATCTGAAATCCAGTGTGCGTCCACTGCAGCTGCATATACATTTAAATCCTATCTGCTCACAGCACATTGAATATCCAAGGGGGATCTAAGCCAGTTCCTGTTGTATTCATTTAAAGAAACAGCGTTTTTACAATACAAATACCACTTCATTTTTGGCTGCTCAATTCTTTGGCGCAATTTACATCCAGGGGTTAATTAAGCGTTGTTATTCAGCTGTAGTGACTCCAAGAAACCGTCATTTTCAACGCCAAAATATATACATTTTTCCTGTAGCATAATTCACAAGCGAAGGTTAATTACAATTTTATCTCTTGTTGTGTGGCGTAAAAAAACACCGCATTGTAACACGCTACAAAGCTACTAGTTTGTGGTGGCTCAATTGTTTGGCGCAATTTACATCCAGGGGTTAATTAAGCGTTGTTTTTCAGCTGTGGTGATCCCAAGAAACCGTCATTTTCAACGCCAAAATATATACATTTTTCCTGTAGCATAATTCACAAGCAAAGGTTAATTACAATTTTATCTCTTGTTGTGTGGCGTAAAAAACACCGCATTGTAACACGCTACAAAGCTACTAGTTTGTGGTGGCTCAATTCTTTGGCACAATTTACATCCAGGGGTTAATTAAGCGTTGTTTTTCAGCTGTGGTGATCCCAAGAAACCGTCATTTTCAACGCCAAAATATATACATTTTTCCTGTAGCATAATTCACAAGCGAAGGTTAATTACAATTTTATCTCTTGTTGTGTAGCGTAAAAAACACCGCATTGTAACACGCTACAAAGCTACTAGTTTGTGGTGGCTCAATTGTTTGGTGCAATTTACATCCAGGGGTTAATTAAGCGTTGTTTTTCAGCTGTGGTGACTCCAAGAAACCGTCATTTTCACCGCCAAAATATATACATTTTTCCTGTAGCCTAATTCACAAGCAAAGGTTAATTACAATTTTATCTCTTGTTGTGTGGCGTAGAAAACACGCAATTGTAACATGCTACAAAGCTAGTAGTTTGTGGTTGCTCAATTCTTTTGCGCAATTTACATCCAGGGGTTAATTAAGCGTTGTTCTGCAGTTGTACTTAGTAAAAGAAACTTTGTTTTTCACCGCCACAGAAGAAATTCTGTAGCATAATTCATATCCTAAGGCTAATTAAGCCTGTTTGTGTTTTTATTTTTTATATTTTTAAACGGCACATAAAAGTCAATATTTCCTGCCCATTTGTGGAGCGCAATTTATATCCAAGGGTTACCCAAAGCTTCTTAGTGGGTTCATTTGGCTTTTCAAATACAGGGTGTTGTAATTTATAATATACAGATATCTTCATCAAACGTGTCTGTACATTTTAGAACAAACAGTATGTCAGACAGAGAGGTGGCAGGCTCTTCACCTGCGAGTGGCAGAGGCACAACATTCCAGGCCCAGGTCGCAGCATAGCAAGGGGACGTCGTAGCAGGGATCACTCAGTGAGGCCACAACTGCCGCTGTCATCTAGCGGCCGTGTACTGACTAGCAACCCAAGGGTTCTTGATTGGTTGACTAGGTCATCCACTTCCTCCCAGATGAATCTGACAACCCCAGCCAAGAGTCGGGGGGGGAACGTCAGACACAACCCTTAGTTGGCATGGCCCGGGAGCGGGTCAGCGGCCCTCACCTGTCCTCAACCCGCCTCTGTCCCATCCGGTTCCCTCAGCCAGAGATCTACTATGTGTAGTGTTGAGCGATTTTTATCGACAAAGTTGAAATCGGCAAGGTTTTTATGGTGATCGAAATTTTTAGATCATGCGATAATTTAGGCTAAAATCTGTGCATTATATATTAAGATCGCCCATTTTCGGGCGCTTCCTGTAATTTTGGCGGCCAGCAAATCAGATTACAGAATAGAGCAGGGTGAGATTGGTGTGCGGGGCGTCATGACTGGGATGTGTATGGTTTTCGATTGGCTGGAAAAATCACATGACCTCGTTTTACATAGAACAGCCTTTCCTGTTTTTAGCCTCAGTGTCTCTCAGCGTCTCATAGGAGTAGGACGTGCGCTCTGCCTGTGGCCAAACAGCTCAGCGAAATTATTCTATTTCTGCACAGAGAAACCTACTATTAGCTGTGATCCTTACAATTTAGTTAGATTACAGATTGGAAGATTTTATGTAGTTAGGTAGAGAATTTTAAAGGAGCATCTACCGCTGTAAAGACACGCGGGGACCGGGGGGGAGGCCCCCGCGGGCGAACACAGACAAGCTCTATAAAGAACACTGGATAAAGTTCACCAAGACTTGTGTAGACATTGCACTGCAATATCTTTATTATTAACAGTTTGCTATTGAAATAATTTCCTGGATATTGGGCAGCCTTGAACTTATATTAGGATACACATCATTTCTAGTAACTGCAGGTCCCTGTGTAAAGGTGCAAAACTCCACTTTTATTATCAGTATACATTTCAGATAGGTGTTCATTTTCAATTTTACCCATTCCACCTTTGTTCATATATCCACCTTGCACTTAAATCTGAAAACAGCAATTTTTATAGTCATCACAGGTGAATTGAAAGGTGCAAAAAATACCGTGTATTATACGAAAACATAACAGATATGTGTTTTTTGACTTTGGCGCACTACAGCTTTGTTCATTGACGCAGCTTGCACGTAAATCTGAAAACAGCAATTTTATAGTCACCACAGGTGAATTGAAAGGTGCAAAAAATACATTTTATTATCCGAATACATTTCAGATACGTGTTTTTTGCCTTGGCGCACTACAGCTTTGTTCATTGACGCAGCTTGCACGTAAATCATAAAACAGCAATTTTATGTCACCACGGGTAAACTGAAAGGTCCCAAAAAAATACCTGAAATTATAGGGAAAAACAAAACGTTTACGTGTTTTTTGATTTTGGCCCCATTACACTTTTTTCTTTGGGCCGCAGCTTGCAACGTAATTTTTAAAAAAAATTTTTAAATATTCCCCCCAACGGGTAAATTTAAAAGGGGTGCAAAAAAAACAGGGGTATTATACGAAAAACATAAAAATACGTGTTTTTTGATTTTTGGCGCACTACAGCTTTGTTCTTTGGGACGCAGCTTGCACTTAAATCTGAAAACAGAAATTTTTAATAGCCCCAAAAGGGTAAATTAAAAGGGCAAAAAATACCGGGGTATTAAAACAAAAAACATAAAGATCCGTTTTTTTTTGAAACTTTTGCCCAGTCCAGATTTGTTGATAAGAGACCCCTTGCATTTTAAATTTAAACCCAGCTTTTTTTGTTTTGATTAGGGGATTTGAGAAAAAGCTTGATTTGCCGTCTTTTTAATAAAGACTTTCCAAAACTTTTCCCAATCCCCTTTCTCAAATTTTTATTTTTTCTGAACATGGACAAAAGGGCAGGGGGGTAAGCGAGCAAAGAGGGGGGTAGCACATGGAGGTAAGGAAAGGAGAAAGGTGCCCCTTTTCCAGTGCTGGGGGAAAAACAGGGCTGCCAGCGGATCGTAATTGCGGGGGACCGTCAGGCCTGCCCATCGCGGGGTTTCGGGGCCCCTGTGAATCTCAGAAACCCGAACACGTCCCCAAATTTGGCCCTTTTCATTTTTTAAATGCAACCAGCATCCAGAAACTTACCCCTTTCGCCCTCCCAGTCAGGGCCCCACAAAGGGCCCGTCATCAGCATCCCCAGCACCCCGCCAAACATGAAGCAGCCCAAATGTCAATGTGTACCCCCCCACGGGTGGATAACCCCCATTGTCAAAAGACCTCTTTGATGACAAAATGCGGTTGTGGTCGGGAAAGGCATTTTAAAAAAGATCAAGGGGGATGTTTAGTCTGCTTGACCCCTTTTAATGATGCCATAAAGGGGAAAGGAGAAGGAACCCGGGGTCAATCGGCAAAAAAACCCCGGGCGGCCCGGGCAATCCCTTTTGCGGGCCCTCTTGCTTGTAGCCCCCCAGCTTTGGAGGGAAAAAAAAGCCCAGGAGGGCCCCAAGTCCCCTGTTTTGATGATGAGGGGAGGGACGAAAATTGCGGACCATCGTGGTTTTTTCCCCGCAGAATTTCCCTTTGCGACCCGCTTCATCAGTGGACGAGGCGGAAGACATGGGGTAGGGTAAATCCGGGTTTCCCGGGCCAAAAAAAGGGGAGAGGGCGGTCGCAGAAGTCCCGGGAAAAGATTCCGCCACCCCGGTCAGCGCAAACCCCGTTTCCTGCTTATCGCCGCCAAAAAGGGGTTCCGGGAAACCTCTCAAGCCTGGGGCCTTTTTTTGGAGCAACCCTCGATTAACCCACGATGTCAAAAGTGCCTTTGCCGAAACGCTTTGAAAAGGGGCCCAAAAACCTTAAGGGTTAACCCCAACCAAAAAGTTAGTCCCCATCCCAGCAAATTGCATGATTTGAAATGGGGGGGAAAAACATTTGGGCCCAAAAAAAGGGCCCAAGCCCGACCCCGGGGCCAAAAACCCCCACAGTCACCCCCTTTGGGCCCCCTCCCCCCCCCTCCTCCCCCTTCGCCACCACCAAGCGTTCTCACCCCCCCCAGGGTCCTCAGATTTCTTTTCAGGATCAGCTTCCCCTTAAAGCCTCCACCTCCCCCCAAGTACCCCCCAGCCCCACCAAAAAACCCATTCCAAACCCCTTCTCCTTCCGCCAGTTTGAGGAAAAACCTCTTTACGCCGTACGGGGCCGGGTTTTGCAGCCCGCCTTCTGTCTTCCAGGTTTGGGAGCAAAGAAACATTTTAAACCCAAAACCCAAACCCCAAACCCAAAAGCCTGAATGTGGGGATTGCCAGGTTTTTGGCCTTGGAAATGGGGCCTTTTTCCCGGGTCTGGTGGACCCCAAAAGGGGTTTCCGCCACATCAGGGCCCCTTCCCTGCCCCCAATACCAAATGCCGAGCAGGAATTTCTTTCCCCAAAAAACCCTCCCTGCCCGGGCCCAAAGCCACGTGTCATCAAAAAATTTTTAAGGAAAGTCGCATTTTGGGGCCCCGGGAAAAGTCCATCTAAACCATTGCAAAAGGGGAAATGGGTAAGCAGGGCCCAAAGGGCCCCGCAAAATCTCTGGGAACGCTCACTGGGTGAGCGGGGTTTGGATGTCTCTGGCGGTGCCCGGGGGGCTCTCGGGCCCTGGGGCTGTGGACTGCTTCCCGCAAGGGAGATCGAGCGCTGGCGGGTGACAAGACCTTGTCCCCGGGAAAGGGTGGTATGCGATAACGGGCGAATTGGGGCCGCCCTTAAAAATCGGAACTGGAGCACACCCCTGCCTGGCCATGTCAGGGAACCGGGGTCGTCCAAAAATTTTCCCCTAAAGACTCCCCGGGTTGGACTCCCTGCTGAAAAAAGGCTCAAGGTCTGAGTTCCCCACTTCCGGCCGTTCGCCCCCCCTGCTTCGTCCCCCCCTGGCTGGGGTTGAAAGCGTCAGTTCGGCCTCCCCGTCAACCGTCTCTTTGGAGAAGGCAACATGCTGGTTTCCACCCTCCACATGCTCCAGCGATTGTGGCAGCGGGCCAATGCCATTACCAGTACGAAGTGACAAAGGCCTGACAAACCCAGCGGTGCGGACCTTGGGTTTTTTGAGCCACCGCGAGGGGAGGAGGTGAAAGAGCTCTGCAAAAACCTTGCCATTTTGAAAAAGGGCCACCAAAATGGTCGTGTGGGAAAAGGGCCCTTGTAAAACCTTTGAGCATTGGGGTGATCTTAGTTCTGGAACGATCGTTGGACACTCTAAAAAAACAGGTCCCACTCCCCGTAAAAACCAAAAGGGCCCCGAAAAGTTTAACAATTTAAACGGTCTTCATTAGGAAGGGGTTTGGGGTTCCCAGAGCTAGTGAAAAGGTGGACATCAGCTCTCGGGGGGTGCTTTCATCTCGGGGAAAAGTCGGGGCCCTGTGTTAAAAGCGTGCCGGAGGCAGGGGAGGAGGAGGGGGAGGAGGTATTCCTAACACCGATTTTCCCCGACGTCCCTGCCTTGGAAAGGGGTTCCCGCGAATTTGAGACGGAGGAGGAAGATGAGCAAGATCAGTTTTTCCCATTGCCCCTCACCCAGAGGCCCTTGGGGGAAACAAAGGGTCCATCTCTCACATGAGTGCCCTTTGGGTCCATTTCCTCCAACCCTGATCCTCCATTAAGGGGCCCTCCAAAATTTAACAAACAAATTAATGGGGGGCCCCCCTCCTGGATCCCCGGTACAAAACAAAACTCAGCACTTTTCCCTTTCCCCCCACCCAAAAAGAGAGTAAAATACAGGAAAGGGGGACCCCTTTCTGAAATTTTTCAACTGGAGACCCTTGTTTTCGTCTTTCCCTTTAGTTCTTCCAAAAAGTCACGGTGGAACAAACGCCAGCGACGGAAAAAGCAGAAAGGGCCAAATAGCCGGGAGCGGGGAAACAGCAGAAAACAGCAGGAAAAGGGGGGCGAAGCCTAATGGGTGACCTCTTTGGGAATCCTTTAATTTACCACCTCACCAAAAGCAGCAATGGGAGGGGACACATACAACCCCAGAACCAGCTTAAGATCATGGTGCCAAATATCTGCGTCTCAACACCCGGGTGTTTTTGGATGTGTTTTTAACCCAAAGATTCTGGGTATCCAAAAAAAGGACGAATGGCCCGAGCTGGGGTCGCCACGCCCCTAGGGTTTTTTGTCCCGCCCCCCAGCCAGCTTCATTTCTGAAACGGCCCCTTTAGCACAGCCGGAGGAGTCATTCAGACAAAGGAAACCGGGTTTCCACAGATAATGGGAAACGTTTGAATTTCATCAAAGTAAACAGGCCCCTGGATCTTTGATGATTTGTAGCCCCAATTGGCCCAGGTCACCGGGTTAGTTTTGGTCTAAATTACCCTTCCCTCCAAACAGAAAGGTCCTCTTGAAAAACTTATTTTTAAAAAAGAAAAATTTCTTTCCGGGAATTTTTATTCCCCAGTTTTCCCCAAAAGTTTATTTTGCTGGTTTTGCTGGGGAGGAGACTGTAAAAGACACTAAGGTTTCATGACAAAAAACCCTAACCAAAATTTTATCCCCTTCACTTTAAAAATTTTTTTGCAAATTTTCAAAAGGTTTTTTTGGGGGGAAAGTGCCTCACAATTTTTTTAAAAGTGGTGAGAAGTTTTATAAATTTTTAAAATTTTTTTTTGGGCATGTGGCTGGGAGATTTCAGCAATTTTTATGGTTTTTTTGGAACGAAATGTGGCTTTTTTAAGGGGGCCCTTTTTTCCCTCAAAATTTTTAACAGTGGCTGAGAAAATCAAATTTATAATTTTTTGGGGTCATGTTTCTGTGAATACAGCATTTAAATTTTGGCCTTTTGGGGAACAGAAAAGGGGCTTTTTAAAGTGGCATTTCTCCCTCACAATTTTTTAAAAAGGGGGGGCGAGAAGTCATTTTTAAAAAATTTTTTTGGGTCCTGCTGCTTTTTTAAAAGCAGCAATCTCAGGTCCTATTATAAAAAATGTTGTTTTTTAAAAGACCCTTTGTTCTTCACAATTGTCAAGGTGGCTCCAAAAAGGGGGTGGTGCTGTCAGAAACAGGAATAGGTAGGACATGTTAATAGACCCCTTTTTGCAAAATGACTTGCTTTTGCAAGGGTCTTTTAAAAATAGCTATCAATCCCTGTATTTTAGAAAAACCCCATTTTTTTTTAATTAAAAAAAGAGAAACAAAGACATGGGGGATTTTCCCTCCGATTTTTAAAAAAGTATTTTTGTTGGGTTTTTTAGAATTTTAAAATACTAAAAACTTGCATGTACAAAAAAGTGTTAAAAAAATTCCTCTGGGAAAATTTTACAAGGGATGGGACAGGGAAAAATTGACCCCGATGTATTTTTTCCCGAAGACAAAGGGGTAGGAGCAGGACAGAAAACAAAGTACAGGACCAATTTTCCCCCAGCCCCGGGTTTAGTAAAATGAAAAAAGAATGCCAAGAAAAAGGGCCCTGGGTGTAACGGAGCGTTAAAAACCCCCAGTATTTTTAAAATGAAGCTCAAATTAGTTCCCCAATCTACGGGGGGGGCAAGCGCTACCCAGGTTTTTGACCGTGTTTTTGAGGAAAGGGTGGAGTTTTACACTTCCGCTTCCGCCCTGCTTCAGCACGACAGTTTTCGTTGCCCGCATCAAACAGGGGATTTTTAAAACCGCTTTTTTAAAAGGGTTTACGGAAAGCCAGCCCCGGGCTCCACCGCACCCCATGTAACTTTCCCGGCCCCGGGTCATGCTGGGCCCAAGGGCAAAGGGAAAGCAAAGTTAAAAGGGCAACAAAAAATGGGGTTAAACCCTTTTTCCGGGCCCCTTTTTTAAACTGGGGGGCGACGGTTTTTAAAGGCATGCCGCGGTCCAAAGGCCCGTTCTAGTCAATTTCCGTTCAACTAAAATGGGGTTGAAAACTCCCCTTTTTTTGGCACTTTTTTTTAAAAAGTGGGTTTTAGACAGGTTTAAGGGTTTATGCTTTCGGTCCAGGAAGGGTTTTTTCAATGTCCGTTTAACCCAAAAAAGGTTTGGGTTTAAAACTTTCCCTTTTTTCCCCGGGACTTTTTTAAAACGGGGGTCAAGGGGCAGGTTTAATGGTTTAAAAGCGGTCCAGGGCAGGGTTTTAGTCAATGTCCGTGAAACTAAAAAAGGTTTGGGTTTAAAGAACCATTTCCGGGGACTTTTTTAAAACTGTTGGGGCGAAGGTTTTAAAGGGGCATTTCTGGGTTTAATACAGGGTTTTGTCAAAGTCCCCGTTCAACTAAAATGGTGGGTTTAAAAACTACTTTTCTTCCGGGACTTTTTAATCTGTGTTTTCCCGGCCCCGGTTTTTTGATTCATGCTGCGTTCCAGGCAGGGTTTTTCAAGGTCCAGTCAAGTAAAAAGATGGTTTTAAAAAATTTCTGCCTTCTGGCACTTTTTTAATTTGTGGGGTTTATGCAGGGGTTTAAAGGGGCATGCCCGTTGGGACAAGCAGGGATAGTAATGGGTGTTTTGACTTTTGTTCTGTGGCTTTTTTTAAAGCCAAATTTTTTTGGCCTAAGAGTAGCAGGTATCAATTTTTAAATGTTGTTTGGGTGTTAATTCCAGCAACTCCAGCCCCGTTTGGTGTAAAAAAGTGTTGTTTTTTCCCCAAAACCCTTTTAAAGGCATCCCGGGGGTGATTTGACCCATTTGACTATCGAAAAACCTTAACGATGGTGGCCGGGGCTATCGAAATAAACGCCCGATGTCGAATAGTCAACGAAAAACGCTCAAAACTAAACCCAAAGGGGGTTGGGCCCCAGCGCCAAATATATAGCAAGGGGTGAAAAATTTTGAGGAGGGGCCAGTCAGCAGCTACTTGGGACGAAGAAATTGGGGGCCCAAAATCACCCGCTTTTTGCAGTAGGGGGCAAAGTATAAAATGTTGAAGTGGCATGGGGGGTCAAAGTTTTTGAGGGGGCCCGCCTTTTGCCCTACCAAAAACCCGGTTTATGGGGGAAAAAAGCAGTGACCCATGAAAACACAAATAGATGATTTATGTAAAACCGACCGGGCCCTTGGGAAACCCGGGGTTTAGGCAAAGGGGTTCATCATCGTCAGGAGAAAAGGGGGTTAAACTTTCCGTCAGGGAGCCCGGGGCAGCCAGTAGTGGGGGGGGGGTGGCCGTGAGTCAGCAGGATAGCAGCAGTTTTTGAGGCGGGGCCAAGCGGCCCCGGGGAAAAAACCCGTTTTTGCAGGTTTCCCAAAAAAGAAAACGGGCACCGGGCTCAGGGGAGGCCAGCCCGTAACACTCAGGGGCGGAGCTTTTGGGGGTAACATCCCATACTCGCGGGTTTTTGGCAGTTTTTGCTTTAAAAACCCCCGGGGGAGCCGGGAAAATGTTATTGTAGAATCTGTAAGCAAAAGTGAAGCGGGCCAGGGAGCTAAAAGTTGGCAAACCAAAGGCCCTGCGTCAACACCTGCAGTGTACCCCCGTGGGGCCCGGGAGAAACCTTTGGGTCAGATGTTGGGGGTTCCCTCCCGCTGCCGCAGCAACAGCAGCAGCAGCGCCCAGTTTCCCCCCATCCATTGCAGCCAGTCAAGGCTCCACCACCCCCTTTAGAAAGGGGGCTTTTATCCCCTTTGACAAACAAATTCCCCGGTCCAGATTTCTCCTGACCTCGGGTAATCATGGGGCCAGCCGCGTTCAGCGAGGCATTGCAAAGAGACCCAAAAGTATGCCCTCCAACCATCCCCAAGGTGCAGCAGCTGACCGTGCTCCTGTCCAAGTTGTTGGTACTGCAGTCCCTCCCTTTCCAAATGGTGGACTCTGCACCGTTTAGAGAACTAATGGCTTGTGCCGAGCTGAGATGGAGAGTTCCAAGCCGTAATTTCTTTTCCAAAAAGGCAGTACCAGCACTTCATAAATATGTAGAACAGAAGGTGGGCAAGTCCTTGAGCTTATCGGTTTGTTCCAAGGTGCACGGCAGCGCGGACGTCTGGAGCTGTAACTACGGTCAGGGCCAGTACATGTCCTTTACGGCCCACTGGGTGAATGTGCTTCTGGCCCAGACACACCAACAACTTGGACAGGAGACGCCGCTTTCTCCTCCACGTTGTCAAACTGCGGCTCCTGCGCCAATGTCCGCCTCCTCCTCCTCCACCACCATCTCAGCCTCCACAAGTACTGCTCCATCATACCACATGTATAGGGCACCGTGGTGTCACGCAGTTCTACACCTGGTTTGCCTCGGCGAATGAAGTCACACAGGGAGGAACTGCTCCGCGTCATGCAGCAAGAAATCGATGTGTAGCTTTCTCCGCGCCAACTGCAAATCGGAACCATGGTGACGGACAATGGGAGGAACATGGTGTCCGCGCTGCACCGAGGAGGGATGGTCCATGCGCCCTGCATGGCGCACATGTTCAATCTGGTTGTGAAAAGGTTCTTGAAGTCTTCCACCGATCTTCAAAACATTCTGAAAATGGCCAGGAAACTGTGCATGCACTTTATCCATTCGTACAAAGCTAGGAACACCCTCCTCGAGTTGCAGCGGCAGAACGGCCTCCCCCAACACACTCTGATATGCGATGTTTCCACCCGTTGGAATTCCAGCCTGCACATGTTGGACCGACTGTATGAACAGAAAAAGGCCATTAACGATTTTTTGATGATCCAGGCAGACAGAAGTACTCCCCTGTGTAACTTTGATGTCAGCCAGTGGCAGCTCATGCGTGACACCTGTCGTTTGTTGAGGCCATTCGAGGAGGCGACGTTATTTGTCAGTCGCCAGGACTACGGGATGAATAACGTCATTCCACTGCTTCATGTCCTGGAACAGATGCTGAAAAATCTGTCTGGGCAGGAGACTGGAGACGTGGCGACTACATCTTGCGGCCACATGAGTCCGGTGGGGACTGAACTGGAGGAGGAGGAGGACATTGGAGCAGAAGCAGGTGACAGGAGAGGAGGAGCATAAGCAGCTGGAGGAGGTAGATGGAGATGAGGAAGACGAGGCAGATGACCCGCAAGCACTGTGGCAGTATACAGTGGAGATGGAGGCAGGGAGCCCCTCGGAGTCACTTGTGCAGATGGCCCGCAGCATGCTGATTTGCCTGGCTAGTGACAGCCTAATAGTCAGCATCCGGCAGAGGGATGACTTCTGGCTCTCCACCCTATTGGACCCTAACTACCGGTCCAAAATGGGAGCCTTTTTCCCAGCTATTGAGAGGGAGGACAAACTCAATTACTATAGGGAAATCTTTCGTAGTCAGTTGGCAGCTGCCTATGTGCGGCATCGTCCCTCCTCTAACAGGTCTGACCGGGGGGTTCCGCAGCGCTCATGTACTACTGCCGCGGCTGCTGGGGTAAGGTGGGGGGGTCGGAGCAATACCAGCTCCATCAGCAGCAACCTAAGTCTGGAGTCACTGATGAGCAACTTCCTTCACCCGCCTAGTGAGGCGGGCAGTCGCCAGCAGCAGCAGGACCTGGAGCAGACCCTGAATCAACAGGTGGTGGCCTACTTGGACAGCACTCTGCCACCCCAGTTAGAAGATCCGCTGGACTACTGGGCAGCCAAACTGAATGTGTGGCCGCAACTTGCCGAGTTTTCAGTGGAGAAGCTGTCCTGCCCGGCCAGTAGTGTGGCATCGGAGCGGGTGTTCAGTGTGGCGGGGGCCATCGTTACCCCAAGGAGAACCCGCTTGTCCACGGGAAATGTGGAACGACTGACCTTTATCAAGATGAATCAGGCGTGGATCGGCCAGGATTTCCACACACCAATGCCTTAGGCGTCAGACTACATCAGCCATGACGCCTCACCCAAACTGTGAGAAATGAGTCTGGGTTCAAACTACCTGCCTCAGCCACTATTCTGATGCCGCCATCCGCCTGATGCCACACATCTGATGACAGTTTCTCCATCTGCTACCAACCATCTTTACCAGGGACTGGTATTGCCACCCACCTCCACACTCTGTCATTGTGCTACTGTCTGACCTCATGCTGCTGTTGTTGCTGGTGCCATGTCATCCACACTGTGTCATTGTGCCACTCTCTGACCTCATGCTTTTGCTCCTGCCGCCGTCACCTCCACTCTCTGTCATTGTGCCACTCTGTGGCCTACTCCAGTTTTTGCCACCTCCAGAATGTGAGTGTGCCACTGTCTGACCTCATGCTGCTGCTCTGGCTGCTGCCGTGACCTACACACTGTGTCAATGTGCCACTCTGTGGCCTACTCCAGTTTTTGCCACCTCCAGAATGTCATTGTGCCACTGTCTGACCTCATGCTGCTGCCACGGTCACCTCCACTCTCTTCATTGTACCACTCTGTGGCCTACTCCAGTTTTTGCCACCTCCAGAATGTCATTGTGCCACTGTCTGACCTCATGCTGCTGCCGCCGTCACCTCCACTCTCTGTCATTGTGCCACTCTGTGGCCTACTACTGTTTTGCCACCTCCAAAATGTCATTGTGCCACTGTCTGACCTCATGCTGCTGCTGTGGCTGCTGCCGTGACGTACACACTGTGTCATTGTGCCACTGTCTGACCTCATGCTACTGCTGTGGCTGCTGCCGTGACCTATACACTGTGTCATTTGTCCCACTCTGTGGCCTACTCCTGTTTTTGCCACCTCCAGAATGTCATTGTGCCACTGTCTGCCCACATGCTGCTGCTGTGGCTGCTGCCGTGACCTACACACTGTGTCATTGTCCCACTCTGTGGCCTACTCCTTTTTTTACCACCTCCAGAATGTTATTGTGCCACTGTCTGACCTCATGCTGCTGCTGCCGTAACCTACACGCTCTGTCATTGTGCCACGTTCTGACCTCATGCTGCTGCCGCCGTCACCTCCACTCTGTGTCATTGTGCCACTCTGTGGCCTACTCCTGTTTTTACCACCTCCAGAATGTCATTGTGCCACTGTCTGACCTCATGCTGCTGCCCGGGGACCTCCCCCCTGGAGTCCC
>JAODAL010055069.1:0-24215 GCA_025379985.1 Phyllomedusa bahiana | reverse complement strand
GGGGGCACACGGGCTACAATGGGGGGCATCCGGGCTACTAAGGGGGGTATTACCTGGCTAAATGGGGCACTCCCTGGCAACAAGGGGGGACTCCCTGGTAACAATGGGGGGTTACCTGGCAAAAAAGGGAGGCCTTAGCTAAAAAAGGGGGGGGTTCCTGGAACAATGGGGGCACTCGGCTAAAAAGGGGGGCACTACCGGCTAACGAGGGGGGCACTCCGGGCTACAGAGGGGGCACTACCTGACAAAACAATGGGGGGATTCCTGGCAACAGGGGGGCATACCTGGAAAGCAATGGGGCACTACCGGGCCCAAAGGGGGGGCACTCCCTGGCAAAAAATGGGGGCATCTACGGAAACATGGGGGCAACCTGGCAAACAAGGGGGCATCTACCTGGCTAACAAAGGGGGGATCCCCGGGGCTAAAAATTTTGGCTCTAGGGCTAAGAGGGGGCATCATTTGGTAAAGGGGGCATCCTGCCTGAAAAGGGGCCCAAACCGGGTTTTGGGGGGGGCTACTACTGGCAAAGGGGCATCTACCGGGCTTTCTTCCAAACCTTATGCAGTTAGGTGGAGTGGTGTGGCTTTTTGAAGGGCGGGGCATACCGTCAAGAGGCTTTCCAGCAAATTTTTGCTGCGGCGGTTTACGCGCCGCCCACTAATATCTCCTGCTTTTTCATTTTCAAAAGTTCCCAACTATGCTGACACCCCACTCACCCCTCCCTAAACCCCTTTCATCAACCCTTCCTCCCAAACCAACCTCCCCCTCCCTTGACCCCCCCATCTCCCGTACCTTCCCCCACACCCCCCTCCTTTACTCCTGACCCCCCACACTCTTTCCTCCCTTCCCAACCTCTCCCCAGCTTTCCCACATGTGAATGCGTTTCCAGCACCCGGGAAAGCCGATGGCACCATCCTCCCCCCGCAGGCCCCTTGCCTTCCTGGACGCCTGCTGTGAACCAATTTCACCTGTTTCCCAGATGTAATAACCATCCGCATGGGGGAAAGGGGGTTAAAACCCCCCCACAGAGGCATCCGGACGCTGGACACTGCGTGGGGGGGGGGGTGCCACCAGCTTTCCGGGTGCTGGATACTCTTTCGCGGGGGAAAAACCCAGGGTTAAAAACCCCCAAGCAGGTGTCCAGGAAAGTGGGTCCCCCTGTGGGGGGGATGGGTGCCATCAGTTTTCCCCCGGGGTGTGGTAATGCATTCAGCATGCGGGAAGTGGTTAAAAACCCTCCACAGCAGGTGCCCCAGGAAGGCTGGTGCCTGCTGTAGGGGAGGGGGCCCCATCAGTTTTTCCGGGTGGGGTAAGCTTCAGCATGGGGGAAACTGGGTGAAAACCCCCCACACACCGTCCAGGAAACAGGTGCTTGCTTTTTGCAGGGGGGTGCCACTCATTTTCCTGGACAACTGTGTGGGGATGTCACTCATTTTCCCAAGGCACTGTGAGGATCAGCCCCCTGGAAACGGGGTGACACACCCCGAACAGCAACCCCCTTTTTCCTGAAGCCTGCAGGGGGGATTCATCCGTTTTCCTGGGCACTGATAGGCTTTTTCAGCATCCCAGAAAGGGGGGTGATGCCCTTTGTGGGGTTTTTGTTTTTTTCTTTTTAATTTTTTCCCCTTTGGGACTACATCACGGGTTACATCTTTTTCTTAATAAAAATGGTTTAAGGGGGGGGTGGGTTTCGGGGGTGTTTATTTAAATAAAAGTTTTTTTTTTCCTGTTTCTGTGTTTTTTTTTTTTTTTTTTTATTTGTTTCCCAGTGATAGTAGTGGGTTCGGGGAACACGCCTCTCCATTACTATCGCTGGGGCTTGCTGTCATCAGCGGTTTTTCTTGTTGCCCAAGGCTAACCTAACCCCTGTCAATATTCCCAGTACCCATGCATGGGGGTGTGGGAAGAGCCGGTAACCGTCAGAGGGGGACCCTCAATTGGGGGGCCCCCTTTTGGAGCGCTGGGGCTGGCATTTTTAGAATGGAAAGAGACCAGTTTGATGGTTTTATTCTGTGTATCAGGCGCAGCTGTCGGTTTTCCCCCGGCTGGTTATGGAAAATTTTGGGGGGGCCCCACGTGTTTTTTTCCCCGAAAATTTGTTTTTTTTCTGAGATTTGCCCCCGGGCATCCATGTAATGATTCGGGGGTCCACGTGGTTCCAATAAATGAATGATTTTCAAAAAAAAAAAACAATGGGGTCCCCCCTAAATTTTAAACCCGCCAAGGTAAAATCGACAGCGGAGCCTGATAATCAGAATGAGAAAACCCGGTACGGGGCCCTTCCCCATTCTAAGAGTCCAGCCCGAGCCGCCCCCAAAAGGGCCAACATGGGGGTCTACTCTGCGGTTCCCAGTCTTTTGGTCCCCTGGTCGTTTTAGTATGGGGTTAATTGTTACCGGGGTTTGTGTCGGCCTTGGGGGGCAAAACCCGCGCAGGCGACACCAAAGCCGAGTGATATAATGAAGAGGGGTCCAGAGACACATCCACTACTACACTGGAAAAAAAGGGAAAAAAATAACACAAACCAAATAAAAAAGCACTTTATTTAAATAAAATCCCCCCCAGCCAGCCCCCGGGGCCCTGTTTGTTTATAAATAATACTACGCTGGGCCAAAGTAGTCAACAAATACAATGTATTATACTCCTTCCCCGATCCCCGAAGGGCACGGGTGTGGTGCATCTGGGGGTGCGGGAAGGCACAATCTCTGGGGGGTTGGTCTTCTTCTCCCCCAGGGATTTGTGCTGTAAGCTGTGGGCCCTTTTCCTCCTCTTTCCCCCTTGGGGCCCGTGTCAAACCAAAAAACAACCCTCACCTAACACTCTAGACCCCCCGACCCTATGTATCGCCCATACCCCCTACTCCCCTATCAGCATATGAGGAGTTTGTACAGAGGTGGGAATTGGGAGGGAGGTGGAGAAATGCAGAGTCTAAGTTTTGTGTGGTTAATTCTGCGGGACGAGGCCCGGGGAAGTGGGTTGGTGTCTGGAAGGAATTGAGAAAGGGAAAGACTCCCCCAGGAAATTCCCCGTGAGCACTAAATTGGGATTTTTCTGCAATCTCTTTAAAATTTGCAAGCTTGTGTACAACTGCTATCTACCCCCCTTGGTCACTGTATGGGGGTTATACGTCGCAAACCCCCTGACATGGGGTCTACCAATTATGGTCACTGTATGGTGGTATATCTCTGCACAGCCTTGTACAATGCTATCTACCCCCAAAGGTCACGTATGGTGGTTATCCGTCTGTAGGCCGTGTACAAAAAATGCTATCTACCCCCCCAAAGGTCCTGTATGGGGGTATAACATCTGCAGGGTGTCTGGGGTCTACCCCTATTGGGCCCCGTATGGTGGGTTTTACGTCTGCAAACCCGGGACCGGTGTCTACCATATATGGTCCTGAATTGGTAATTTTACGTCTGCAAGCCCTTTTCACTGGTGTCTACCACTATATGGCCTGTATGTGGTATATAAGTCGGGAAGAGGGGTTCCGGTGTCTCCCCTATATGGTCACTGTTGGGGTAATACAGTCTGCACAGTTTGGGTGTGGCCCGGGTGTGGCCGATATTGTCATTTGTTTGGGCTGGCCAGAGGGTGGCTTGTGTCCCTATTTGCAACTCTAAATGTTGGGAGGTAGTTAAGGGCATACACCCTGTACCAGCTAGTGAAAAAGAGCCTTTTTTTTTTGTCATCTTCTATGTTTTCTTCCAGAAAAAATTTTCAAAACCCGTGCTCCATTTTTTTCCATTATGAGCCAGGTTATGACTGTCAGTTGTTCAACTTTGGGAACACGTGATGTGTCTGCTCCCAGTGTATTCAGTTTTGCGTATAGGAGATGAATGTGCAGGTTTCTGGGTACAATCCTTATATGTGGATCTGTAAGCACACTCCTTGGTATCTGGATTATGCAGATGGCAGTCACTACTCACAGCAGCAGAACTCTCATCGCATCCTCGTCGCCAGTTGTAAGGTCCTCATGAAGTAAGAGAAGTCAGGGATGAAATCCAACAGCATCTGCCTTTTATTTCTGTCTCCACACACTGATGTACAACCACACACACACTAGCCTACAGCAAGCAATGCCACTTCCTTATTCCTGTATCCTGTGTTCTCCTCTTAAAGAGGCAGGAATACTTGCTATATGTTACAGGTACCTCCCTTGATGTGACAAGTTACTTTCTACAGCTTCTTATGATAGGAAATCTAGAAATTCTGATTTACATCATTTACAGCAAAAATTTACGCACCTTCATGCCTTAAACAAAGCTTCCTATGATACCAGGGGGCTGAAGAGATTTTTCAAAAATGCAACATAAACTGCACGCACTTAACTCAATTAAATTTAATCTGGCTTTTAGATGGCTTAAACTTTCTTAATACTGGCAGGACAATAAAACCTGTGCCATATTAGCTTATTTTATTAAATCTCGATCTGCCAAATAGTGAATAGAAATTATGGTACTGATCTTGCTTGGTGGACCACGGATCCCAGCAAGACCTGTGCTGTGCTTCTTCTTGCTGCATTTAGAATAACGGGTGAGAGCAGCAACAGTAAATTTCAAATTTAATATAGCAAAAATGTTAAATTTAAAAATCTGAACAACAACATAACTGGGTTATTTAATGTAAATTTGTTTTAGATTCTATCAATTTTAAATACATTTTGTAGGAGATATTTTTATATTTTTGGGATATTATATATTTTTATATTATTTTTATGTGATAACATTTTTATTAAATTTAAATAATTTTATATAGTTTGATAATTATTAGAAATCATTTTTCATCATTGTACTGGTGTAAGATGAGAAATAATGGACATTTTTTTGTCCTAATGGCAAATCTAGCTCCTTGCCTCAAATGTGCCCAATGCTCTTCGGTCACTAATGGCAAATATGTCACTCACCCACACACAGGACAAAAATATCCTATCAAAGGATTTTTCACAAGCAATTATAATTTTGTAGTATATGTCATAAAATGCCCCTTTGGCCTAGCATATGTAGGCAAAACCAGCCACCAAATTAAAGATCGCATTTCACAACACAAATCCACAATCCGTCGACAGGAACTTTTGCTACCCATCCCAGCCCATTTCCATGCATGTACAATGTACTAGAAGGAGCGGCGACCGCAACAGCCTTCTGAAACTTCATGAGTCCTTCTGGACTTACACTCTCCAAACCATGCAACCTCTGGGATTAAATAGGGAATTCAATAGACTTTATTCGTGATTATGAGAATTATGTTTTTACGTTTTTTCCTTTTTCTCCATCTTCCTCTTCCTCCCTTTTCTTTTTCTTTTATTGAGATTTTGTTATTTTACTATCTTTGCATTTCTTATTCTTGCATTTACCCATTTGTTATTTCAGGTTATTTTGGTACTTTGTTTATTTTGCTTTTGATTCATTTATTTTGCTATTGATTAATTTCATTATTATTTTTAACCATGGTACCATTCTGCTTTCTCATCTTATATTATGTACCTCATTTCATTATATGTACTTTTGAGTGATACTATATTTGACCCCTTTTGGCTATTTATATTTCTTCATATATTTTCTCTATTATGGTACTTATTTGCTGTATCTCATTTTTTCCAGAAAGATTAAATCTATCCATGGTCCTATATTCCTTTTTGTTCCTTTTTTCTCTTTATTATTCATCTTTATCCGATTTACATACACTCCTTGTACCATTTACTATTCCACTGCCCATATGTCTTTACTCTCATAATCTCTTTTCTAGTCCCATATCATTTCATTATCCATTCTTTTACCTTTCTACCTTTAGTTACTCTCGTTTCAAATTGTCTCTTCAAATATCTCTATACCTTCTACTATCTTCCTCCAGTACCTCTGGCTCCATCCTTTCGCTCACATTATTTTCATCTCCTTCACTTACTCCCTTAGTTCTCCTTCTCTATCTTTTACACTACTCTCCCTGTTTTGCGACTATTCCGTTCCTTTATGCATGAGCCATTGGAACCATGCGCTCCATGCATTCCAATGGTCGCAAGACTATCTATATGACCACTTCTGCTTGCGCGTCACACCGTTATGACAACTTCCGTTTTTCTGAAGTGTCTTCATAAGTGGACCGCGCGTCTACCTACCCACACTCTCCACCGCTCGGCTCTACATCTCCCACTATACATGTAAGTGTGTGACACCAGCCACATGTCTGAGGTCTTTTCTCTCTGTATACCTGGTTTATATAAGTTTGTTTGGGGTCTTTTATCTTTTATCTGCATTCTACTATAGGAACATTTTGGTCCTATAGCCCATACCTCTGCCACTTTTCCACTTCTCACCATTTCTTACTTCCTGCTCTCTCATCTTTGGTTCTACTCTTTACCATCCCCCCCTTCCTACCCCTTTTTCTTTCCCCCACTCCTACTGGATGGTCTATCTTAGCCAAATCTCTTCTTTTTTCTTATCCATACCACTTACACTACATATCTGACCCTCACCCCACACATTCTTCTACATCAGGCCCTCTTTACATTCTTCCTTTTCATTTATACCTTCTACATTCATTTTAGATTACCCTTTGTACTCTATATTACTTTCTCCATATCTACAGTATACAGTTATCTGTATCCTGTTTTCTTGACTTCCTTATACCGCTTTGTCTTCCTTTTCTCGGCTCTCATAGTTCAGCATGTTATATTTCATGTTCTTATTATCTATTTATATCATATTCCCTCCTATAGGTACTTGATAAAGGCCTATCACAGCCGACACGTCAGACTGTTTGAATCTCAAAACTTCTATGTTTGCTTATTGCATGTAATGGAGAGCTGTTGACACTTTATTGCCTTTGATTGAATACATTTTCATCTACTATCACTACTTAAGGAGTGCTGTGGATTATCTTTATATTAATCACTTGGAAGCATCTAGAGATTTATTGTATAGATGGCTCTCAAAGATGTTTCCAACTCATTATGATATTTGCTGGAGATGCAACAGGGAGGTAGGCTCCTTATTTCATATTTGGGGGGATTGTCAATCTGTTCAGCTATTGTGGGATTCTATCCATAAGCTAACTGAAATTATTATTGGAATCTTAGTAGCTGGTCACCAGCTTTGGCTTTACTATCTATTGGTCTGGAATACTTACCTTGCCTGATGCTTATTTGACAACTCATTTACTCATTGTGGATTGATCCCATTTAGTTAGACATTGGGAAAGTTCTCCTCTCCCTTACCTCCCAGAAATTCAAAGTGCTATACAGTATAATGTCTTAATGGAAGAACAGGTGGCAGGCCATTTAAGTAACTTCCGTAAATTCAACAAAAAGTGGAGTAAGTGGGAGTCTCTCTCATCTAAAATCAATTAATTTCCTATATTGTATACCTTCATTATATTTTCCTGTTACAAATATTGATAATTGTCTAAACACAAACTTATATATTCTGCATTTCACAATACTTTTATGTTTCTATTTTTGTTATAAGTTTCAACTGTTTTATTGACTACTATTTTGGAAAATCAGTATTCAGCCAATTAACTTAGTGGTAACATCTATTTGTGCTATGTATTTTTGTTCTAGGACGAGAATTCCAGTGGCAACCTGTGAAGCTTCAGTGAACTCTATGTGCAAGAGATTTAAGGCAGTGCTGGAAAATAATGGTGGCTACTCAAAATCTTGACACTTTAGGCACAATTTGTCCATTTTCACTTAGGGGTGTACTCAGTTTTTTTTGCAAGCGATTTAGACATTGATGACTGTGTGTTGGGTAATTTTCAGGTCACACCAAATTCACACTGTTATACAAGCTATACACTGACTATGTCATAGCCCACGACATTTGTTGCTCATATACTGCCACATTATTGTTATGTTTCTGTTTCTAGTTTGCCTCCTACTAGATTTATCCTTCTTGTTTTCCTGTAGCCAGGTTCTGATGTCATCACCTACCAATTTCTTCTGGTCAGTTTGTGTCAGCCATTTTAAGGTACAGTTGATGCTTATCAGTAGGGATAAGCGACACTATCAACAAAAGATGAAATCGGCACGGTTTTTACGTTTATTGGAATTTCCTGATGACACGATAGTTTCCGTGAAAATCTTAAAGATAATCTTTATCACGTTTACAATTGCGCCTTTTTCAGCGCTTCCTGTAATTTTGGCGGCCATCCAGTCAGAGAAGAGCATAAAGCAGGGTGAGCTGGGTGTACGACGTCATGATTGGGTGGTGTATGGATCTCATTGGCTGCAAAAATAACATGACCTCGATTTTATGTATGCGACTCCATTTCCAGTTCAGCGTCATTTCTAACTGATCTCACTACAGAGCAACTCACAGCTCAGAGAGGCAGTCTACTTTTATACAGAAAGCTGTAAAGCTCAGGATATAGTTAGATTAGAGAATTTAAGTTCTGGTTTAGTTAGAGAGAGACTTGTAAAGAAATCTAGTGCTGTGTGCAGCCAAAGGAGGGTGGTGGCGGGGCGGTCGAAAAGGAGGTTGTATATTGTGCAGCCTAGTCTCTGCTGTCCTGAACTCACATGGAAAAAGCTTTTTTTAACACTTTGTGGCCAGCAGACCTCCCACCTGAGGTGAAATTGTCCCCTTTGTTTTTGCATTTCTATTGGTGTCTGTGCATCCCATTTTTTTGCCAATAGCCCCCTTGTACGCAAATTGTTTTACAGATTTCATAATAACTGCCGCCTGTTGTCAGTGGTGCCAAAACCGCCATATGTAATCCATATAACTGTTAAATACTTCTATTTCACTCAGTACGTTTGGCGCTAATCGTGCACTTGTAAGCAAATTGTTTTACACATATTTCATAGTAACTGCCGCCTGTTGTCAGTGATGGCAAAACTGCCATATGTAATACATATAACTGTTCCATACTTGAATTTCACTCAGTGCGTCTCAGTTTGGCGCTAAACGTGCACTTGTACGCAAATTGTTTTGCACATATTCCATAGTAACTGCCGCCTGTTGTCAGTGGTGCCAGTACGTCTCAGTTTGGCGCTAATTGTGCACCTATACGCAAATTGTTTTACACATATTTCATAGTAACTGCCGCCTGTTGTCAGTGGTGGCAAAACCGCCATATCTAATCCATATAACTGTTTAATACTTCTATTTCACTCAGTGCGTCTCAGTTTGGCGCTAGTCGTGCATTTGTACGATAGTTTGTTGAAAACTATCAAATGCTAGTCCTACTGGGCAGTTGTAAATCTCAGGGACTGAAAGAAGAACACTGTTGATTTGGTGTTACGGTTCTTCCACCAGACCGCATTTCACAGATATTTGATAGAAACAATTCTGTTTCTAATCCTAGTTGGCTGTTGGAAATTAGAGGGATTTAAGAATATGTGTGATTTGCCGTCTTTGCTGTACAGTTTCTCAATAAGAGACTGTGAAAAACTCTTCCATACCTTTTAAATTTTTATCTTTCTGAACATGGAGCGAACTGCAGGTGGTAAGCGAGCAAAGAGGGGTGTAGGACATGGAGGTAGAGGTACGAGAGAAGGTGCCTCTTCCAATGCTGGCGACAACACGCAAGCCAGCGTATTGTCGGTTGCAGGACCGTCAGGCCTGTCATCGCTGGGTCGGTGCCCTGTGAATCTCAGTAACGAACAGCATCGCCAATCTGTTCTTCAGTGGTTAATGCAACCTGCATCCAGCAGTTTTACCTTCTCATCCTCCCAGTCACAGCAACGAATGTCATCATCATCATCGTCAGCATCCGTCCAACATGAAGCGAAGGCAGCCCAAATGTCAACTCATTTTCCATTTTCTGAAGACCTCTTTGATGACACAATGCGGTTGGGGTCAGAATGCATTTCAAAAGATCAAGAGGCCAAAGAGGATGATTTAGTCTGCTCTGACGCCCAATCGCTGATGCCATCAGAGGAGGAGAAGGAAGCCAGTCAGTCACCACAAATCCTGAGCGGTCGACAACGTCTTGCAGTGCCTGTTGCTTGTAGCCCGCAGCTCCAGGATGTAGAATGTCAGGACGAGGAAGTCACCTGTGCTGATGATGATGACATTGCGGATCCACCAGCACCACCAGAGACACAGCCTACCCCTTCTCCTTCCACCAGTTTCACCTACACGCCATACAGCGGCCAGTCTAGCAGCCAGACTTCCTTTTACCAGGTGTGGGAGCAGAAAACACAATTTAACCTAAACCATCCCAAACCCAAAAGCCTGAATGTCGAATGGAAATGTTGTCTTTCCATCTGGTGGACACAGATGGGTTCCGCCACGTCATGGCCCTTGCCTGCTCCCAATACCAGATGTCGAGCAGGCATTTATTTTCCCGAGCGGTGGCTGGGTGACAAGAACCTTGTGCCAGGCAAGGTGGTGTGCGATAACGGGCGAAATCTCCTGGCCGCACGTAAGATCGGTAGGCTGGAGCACATCCCTTGCCTGGCACATGTCATCAACTTCGTCGTCCAGAAATTTCTAAATTTGCTACCCGGGTCTTGACTGCCTGCTGAGGAAGGCTCGAGGTATGAGTTCATACTTCTGCCGTTCCCACCCTGCTTCATCCCGGCTGGCTGCGTTACAGTGTCAGCTTGGCCTTCCTGTCAACTGCCTCATTGTTGACGTGGCAACATGCTGGAATTCCACCCTCCACATGCTCCAACGATTGTGACAGCAGCGCAATGCTATTACGCAGTATGAAGTGACACATGGCCTGACAAGCAGTGGTGTGGACCTCGGGGTGTTGAGCCACCGAGAGTGGAGGCAGGTGAAAAAGCTCTACACCATCCTTGCGAGTTTTGAAGAAGCCACCAAAATGGTCAGTGCGGACAATGCCCTTGTCAGCATGAGCATTGTGGTGATCTTAGTTCTGGAACAAGTGTTGGACACTCTGAAACAGCAGGTCCCACCAGCGACAGAGGAGGAGACAGACACAGATGCGGACACGGAGCCTTACTCTCCATCGAATCCAGAAGGTCCAACAGTTTCACAACTTTATCGGTCTTTGTTAGTCGGTGGTTCGGGATCCAGGGCTGGTGCAAGGCACTGCCTCAGCTCTCAGGGTTCATCATCTGAGGCAAGTCAGGGCTGTGTTGAAGCTGAGGCGGAGGAAGCGGAGGAGGAGGTATGGCTGGACACCGACATTACCGATGTCCCTGCCTTGGAAAGAGGTTTGCACGGATTTGAGGCGGAGGAGGAAGATGAGGAAGATCAGTTTACTAGTGCCCCTCAACCCCGAGGCTTGGGAAATCAAGGCTCCATCTCTCACATGAGTGTTTAGATGCTCCATTTCCTCCAACATGATCCTCACATTAAGGCCATCAAAATGAACAACAGTTACTGGGTGGCCACCTTCCTCGATCCCCGTTAAAAAGTGAAACTCAGCACTTTCATTCCACACACCCAAATTGAGAGTAAAATGCAGGAATTGGAGACCGTGCTCATTGATCAACTGGAGACATCTGTTGTGTCTGCTTCACGTTCTTCAAATGTCAAGGTGGAACAATGTCAGCAACGTGACAGCAACAAGAGTGCCAAGTAGCCAAGTAGCCGTAGCGGCAGCAGCAGCAGCAAGCATTGTAGCAGAAGCCTAATGGGTGACCTTTGGCAATCCTTATTTACCACCTCACTAATGCATGTAATGCAGGGCACACATACGACATGGTGCACGACTATCTGATTCAACACCGATGTTTTTGGATATGTTCCGGACCCAATTGACTTCTGGGTATCCAAAATGGATGAATGGCCCGAGCTCGCTCGCCATGCCATAGAGGTGTTGTCCTGCCCAGCAGCCAGCGTCATATTTGAGCGGAACTTCAGCACAGCTGGAGGAGTCATTACAGACAAACGCATCTGGCTTTCCGCTGATAATGTGGATCGTTTGACTTTCATCAAGATGAATCAGGCATGGATCTCTGATGATGTTGTGGCCCCAATTGTCGGTCTAATTCACATTCCTCTTCAAAAAGAAAAATGGTTCTCTTGCAAAAAATTTTTAAAAAATGATCAATTCTTACTGCATTTTTTATTCTGAGTGTCCAAAAGGTCATTTTGCTGGTTTTGCAGTTAGGAGACTGTAAAAGACACCAATTGTACATGGTTTCATGAAAAAAACGTATTCCATTTACTCACTTCTTCATGAAAATTTTAAGCACTGTCAATGGTTTTGGGGTCATGGTGCTGTGAAATACAACTATACTACAGGTCCTATTATTTAAAAAAAATGTGGTTTCTAACAGACATTTGTTCTTCACAATTGTCAAAAGTGGCTGAAGGGTCATGTTTTGAATTTTTGGGGGCATGGTGCTATGAAATACAGCTATACTACAGGTCCTCTTTTAAAAAATGTGGTTGCATGTACTTGCATGTACAAAGTAGCTGATACAACTATTCCTCTGATTTGTACAAGGGAGGTACAGTAACCATTGATAAAATACTTGAACAGATGTAGGTTATTCAGAGGACATGGAGTATGGAGCACATTGATCACCCTAAGAACAGAGACAATTTCCTCCAGCATGTTGAGTAAAGTAAGAAAAAAGAAAGCCAAGAAAAAGGGCAACTGGGTGGAACAGGAGTGTCAAGCACCAGCGTTTCTATGTGAAGCTCAACTGGTCCGCACTCATACGGAGGGGCAAGCGCTCTCGTAGAGGCAGAAATTTCTCAAGCGCTACCCAGGTCTTCTGTGTACTGAGGAAGGCTGGAGGTCTGAGCTCACACTTTCACTTCCGCACTCTGCATCAGCATGACTGTTATCGCTGTTGCATCATAAGGGCATTTTTGCCTTGTTAATAGATGACTGACGCCAGCCCTAGCTCTCACCGCACCCACTGTAAGTCCAACCCTGCTAGCTGAACCTGTGTCTTAATAGATGACTGATGCCAGTCCTAGCTCTCATCGTACCCACTGTAACTCCGGCCCTGCTAGCTGAACCTGTGTGTTAATAGATGACGGACGCCAGCCCTGGCTCTCACCACACCCACTGTAAGTCCTGCCCTGCTAGCTGAACTTGTGTGTTAATAGATGACGGACGCCAGCCCTGACTCTCACCACAACCACTGTAAGTCCGGCCTTGCCAGCTGAACCTCCGTGATCCATGTTTACAGCCTCACCCACATTGATCAGTAATTTCCTTCAACCCACTTGACAGTAGAATGCAGGATTTTCAAACAGGCCTCGTTGACCTACTGGGGACATCTGTTTCGTTTGCTTCACATTCTAATGTCATAGTGGAACAGCAGTATTGGAAAACTAGTTTTTTTTTTAATATAGTTTATTTCTTATTGCGAAATTTTCTGCTGATGGTCCATAAGGGCACCTGTGCGGGTTTTTGGGTCAGGCTGCATCACAGGATATGAATAGACAATGTCCATTTCACTAAAATAATGCTTCAAAGACTACTTTTTTCCAGCACTTTTTAATCTGTAGGTCATGCAGGTTTTAGGGTCATAATGTGGTACAGGACAGGGATAGTCAATGTCCAGTTGAACTAAAGTGGTGGTCCAAAGACTCCGTTTTCTGGCACTTTTTAATTTGTGGGTCATGCAGATTTAAGGGTCATGCTGTGGTACAGGACAGGGATAGTCAATGTACAGTTGAACTAAAGTGGTGGTCCAAAGACTCCTTTTTACGGCACTTTTTAATCTGTGGCTCATGCAGATTTAAGGGTCGTGCTGCGGTCCAGGACAGGCATAGTAAATGTCCAGTTCAACTAAAATGGTGGTTCAAATAATACTGCCTCCTAGCACTTGGTAATCTGTGGATCATGCAGATTTAAGGGTCGTGCTGCGGTCCAGGACAGGCCTAGTCAATGTCCTGTTCAGCTAAAATGGTGGTTCAACGACTCCTTTGTCCGGCACTTTTTAATTTGTGGGTCATGCAGATTTAAGGGTCATGCTGCGGTCCAGGACAGGGATAGTCAATGTCCTGTTCAACTAAAATGGTGGTTCAAAGACTCCTTTCTCCAGCACTTTTTAATCTGTGGGTCATGCAGATTTAAGGGTCATGCTGCGGTCCAGGACAGGGATGGGCAATGTCCAGTTCAACTAAAATGGTGGTTCAAATAATACTGCATCCTGGCACTTGGTTATCTGTGGGTCATGCAGGTTTTAGGGTCATGCTGCGGTCCAGGACAGGGATAGTCAATGTCCAGTTCAACTAAAATGGTGGTTCCAATAATACTGCATCCTGGCACTTGGTTATCTGTGGGTCATGCAGGTTTAAGGGTCATGCTGTGGTACAGGACAGGGATAGTGAATAGTCTGTGTTTTTTTTTCTGTGGCTTTTATAACCTAAGTGTGTTGCCTAAGATGTAGCACGTATTCAGTTTACTGTTGTGGATGTTAATTCCAGCTTCTCCTCACCTGTTTGGGTGAAAGAATGAAGCTGTTGTTCCTCTCTCATAGACTTTAATGGTCATCGGCGATAAACTGCTATCGGCTATCGACTATCGGCATGTAGAATCTCCTGACTTACAAAGTAAAAGTAAAACCTGTTCCCCTGTAACACTGAGGGAAATCCTCTGGATTGCTAATGACATGTATTTGAGAAAAGTCTTATAATTTCATCTACTATAAATTTTTTGTGGTGGTGATAGGTACTCTTTAAGGTCTGGAGACTGGCTATGCCACTCCATGACCTTAAAGTGCTTCTTTTTGAGCCCCCCTTGGATGTTTGTTTTGATTCATTGTCTTGCTGGAAGACCCAGCCATGACCCATTTTTAATGTCCTGGTGGAGGTTGTCACTCAGGATTTTACGGTACATGGCTCCATCCATTCTCCCATTGATGCGGTAAAGTAGTCCTGTGCCCTTAGCAGAGAATCGCCCCCAAAACATAATGTTGCGACCTCCATGCTTGGCAGTGGGGATGGTGTTCTTTGGGTCATAGGCAGCATTTCTTGTCCTCCAAACATGGTGAATTGAGTTAATGCAAAGAGCTAAATTTTTGTCTCATCTCACCACAGCACCTTCTCCTAATCAGTCACAGAATCATCCAGATGTTCATTGGCAAACTTCAGATGGGCCTGCACATGTACCTTATTGAGCAGGGGAACCTTGCGTGCACTGCTGGATTTTAAACCATTACAGCGTAATGTATGACCAATAGTTTTCTTGGTGAGTTTAGTCCCAGCTGTCTTGAGATCATTAACAAGTTCCCCCCATGTTATTTTAATCTGATCTCTCACCTTTCTCATGATCAAGGATACCTCACGAGATATTGCATGGCGCCCCAGATAGATGTGGATAGTCATTTTGTAGTTCTTCCATTTTCTTACTATTGCACCAACAGTTGTCTCTTTCTCACCCAGTGTCTTACATATGGTTTTGTAGCCCAGTCCAAGCTTTGTGCAGGTCTATGACCTTATCCCTGACATCCTTAGACAGCTCTTTGGTCTTTCCCATGTTGTAGAGGTTAGAGTCTGACTGATTGAGTCTTTGGAAAGGAGTCTTTTATAAAGGTGACTATTTAAGACAGCTGTTTTTAATGCAGGTAATGAGTTAATTACTCATAACTGTAGGAACCAGAACTCAATGGTTGGTAGGGGATCAAATACTTATTTCTCTCAGCAAAATGCAAATAAATTTCTATAATTTATACAATGTGATTTTATGGATTCTATTTTGCATATTCTAACTTTCAATGTTAAAATTATCCTAACCTTAAAATTATAGACTGTTCATGTCTTTGTCAATGGGCAAACTTACAAAATCAGCAAGGTATCAAATAAATATTTTCTTCAGTGTACTATAGCTTTGGTTGTAGGTTTAGGGTCGTTGTCCTGCTGGAAGGTGAACCTACACCCCAGTCTCAAGCAAAGGGGTTGCTAGGTTCCTAAAACATCCGGGGCACAGGCCCTCAGTGTTATATTTTTCTCAATAGGGTGGGGTTAACGCAGTATTTTTGATAGCACATATATTTATAGATAGAAAAATGTTTCTCATTTGCTCTCTGTGTTTTCCATATAGATACGGTGTACACTATGCAATGCAGATCAGCTCTGAAAAATGTACCTGTTTTAAAAACCTCATCTATCTATGATAGTGTAATACCTAGAGATGGGCGAATTTCTCAAAAATTCGGTTCGCTGACTTCGCCAAATTTTCCAACAAAATTATTTTCGGTCCGAATTACTTCGGGAGGAATCGCGTTAAAAACAGCTATTTCCAGGCTGCTGAGAGCCTGTAGGGTGCTGTATAACGTTGTGTCATGCTTAAATATGCAAAGGGAGCTTGGTTTGGTCTTCATACAATGCTGTGTTTTAGTATGACACGCACATGACTGCCGCCGCTCTTAGAATCGCTTCACTCTAAAATTCCCTGGGCACTTAAGAGGGCAAAACTGACCAAAAAACTGAAGCGGGAATGCAGCCTGATAAAGTCATGGCAGCGCCAGCTGGAAAAAAACAAGCTGAGGGCTCAGGTGGCAACACAAGTAGGCCACAGAGTGGCACAGTGTCAGAGTGTGTAGGTGACTGCAGCAGCCACAGCAGCATGAGGTCAGACAGTGGCACAATGACACTCTGGAGGCGGCAAAAACAGTAGTAGGCCACAGAGTGGCGCACGTGTGGTAAAAAAAGCTTGAGCTAGAGGCTTTTGCTAAAAGTAGTTTTTGTTCTTAAAAATGCAACGGAATTACCGATGCAAAATTAAAAACAAACCAGGTTAAAACTTGACGCGTTTCGCGCGAGCACCCGCGCTTCATCAGAAGTACATGAAGGATGAAGTGCATGCACAGTTTCCTGGACATTTTTCAGAATCTTCTGAAGATCGGTGACAGACTTCAGGAACCTTTTCACAACCAGATTGAACACATGCGCCTTGCAGGGTGCATGGAACATCCCTCCTCGGTGCAACGCGGACACCATGTTCCTCCCATTGTCCATCACCATGGTTCCGATTTGCAGTTGGCGCGGAGAAAGCCACACATCGATTTCTTGCTGCATGACGTGGAGCAGTTCCTCCCCTGTGTGACTTCGTTCCCCGAGGCAAGCCAGGTGTAGAACTGCGTGACACCGCTGAGCCCTACACATGTGGTATGATGGAGCAGTACTTGTGGAGGCTGAGATGGTGGTGGTGGTGGAGGAGGAGGCGGACATTGGCGCAGGAGCAGCAGTTTGACAACATGTAGGAGAAAGCGGCGTCTCCTGTCCAAGTTATTGCCGTGGCTGGGCAGGAAGCACATTCACCCAGTGGGCCGTAAAGGACATGTACTAGCCCTGACCGTAGTTACAGCTCCACACGTCCGCGCTGCCGTACACCTTGGAACAAACCAATAAGTTCAAGTACTGGCCCACTTTCTGCTCTACATATTTGTGAAGGGCTGGTACTGCCTTTTTGGAAAAGAAATTACGGCTTGGAACTCTCCACCTTGGCTCGGCACAGGCCAATAATTCTCTGAATGGTGCAGAGTCCACCATTTGGAAAGGGAGGGACTGCAGTACCAGCAACTTGGACAGGAGCACGGTCAGCTTCTGCACCTTAGGATGGTTGGACACATACTATTGTCTCTTTGCAATCGCCTTGTTGAACGACTGCTGGCGCCATGAGTGGCGAGGAGCAGGAGCATCTGGTCCGGGAGATGATGGCAAAGAGAAACAGCTCCCTTCTGCAGAGGTGGTGGAGACTTGACTGGCTGAAATGGCATGCGCGACACCGGGCGCTGCAGCTGCTGCGGCGGCAGCAGGATATACCACCACATCTGAGCCACGTTTCTCCCAGGCCACCGGATGGTGACAGTGCATGTGTTTACGCAGGGCCGTGGTGCCAACGTTAGCTCCCTGGCCACGCTTCACTTTCTGCCCACAGATTCTACATATACCCATATTCGGCTCCTCTGGTGTCTTAGCAAAGAACTGCCACACCGCCGATTTTACCGCCAACGCTACGCACTGAGTGACTACTACTGCCACTGCCTCGCTGAGCCCCTGTGCCGCTACTTTCTTGGACCTGCGAAGCGGTTTTTCTACACCGTGGCCGCTTGGCTCCTGACCTCGCACTGCTGCTACCCTGCTGACTCACGGCCACACAACCTACGTGCTGCCTGTGCCGCTGCCTTAGGCGCAAGCTGACGCCCTCTTCTCCTGACGATGATGAAGCTCTTGCTTCACCCGGCTCCCAAGTGCGGTCGGCTACATCATCATCGATTATTGTTTTATCTTCACTGCTGTCTTCCTCAACGTTCTTGGTATGCAGAAGCTGACCCCTCACAACATGAACTCCAATGCCACTCTCCACATCTATACTTTGCCACCTACTGCAAGAAGCAGGGGATATTGGCCCCATTTCTTCGCTGCCAAGTAGCTGCCGACTGTCCTCCAATCAAGAACCCTTGGGTTGCTGGTCAACACACAGCCGCTAGATGACACCGGCAGTTCTGGACTAACCGAGTGACCCCTGCTGCGATGTTCCCTTACTGTGCTGCGACATGGGCCTGCTCCAGGAATGTTTGTGCCACTGCCACTCGCATGTGAAGAGCCTGCCACCTCTCTGTCTGACATACTGTTTGTTCTAAAATGTACAGACTCTGTTTAATGAAGATATCTGTATATGATAAATAACCCTTGGTTAACCCTTGGATATAAATTGCGCTCCACAAATGGCCAGGAAAAATTTACTTGTATGTGCCGGATATTCGGCTTACAACTTGGCGCCGCAGCTCCGTCCATAACGATCGCTGTATCCTGCAACGACTACGCCAAGTTGTAAGCCGAGTACCGAGGGCAGGTTTACCTGAATACAGCGAAGTCACGGACGAAGAACACAACTCCAACACAAGCTCAACATCGGTTTGTTTTACTGAACTTTCTGGAACAAGATAGTGAACAGATCCCCCAAACACAGAAATACAAGTACATATCTTTGGCCCCTGTGTTCTGCACAGCGCGCCGCCAGGAGTGTATCCTCTGGATGCCTGGTAACTTTACCTAACCGTGAGGTTCGGAAAGGCCGATAACCCCTTACCTTTTAATACCGTAAGTACCAACGGGAACAATTGTGTGTGGTGGCGGTTGCAGGTGCCGGCGGTACAGCACAGTGGCTTACAACTTAAATGACTCTACCCGTTTCCTTCACAAAGGCACATGTGACACAAAACTTTCTCTCACAGGTGAACCGGTTCACGTGGATAACGATGTATTAGCAAACTGTCTTCCAAGTCCTGAACAGGAAGGTGTAGTTGTGTAACCCTCCTTTGGCCTGTAACTGAACCTAACCTAACTAAACTAGTAGCAGGCCTTCCCACAGTTCTGAGCTCGTTGGCGTGCACGCATCCACTGAGGTACCTTAAAGATGGCCAGCAATTCCTGTCCTCAGACACAGATCCTTGTGGATAAAGTGGATGGTCTGGCTGCAGGGGGTCCTCTCTGTCTCGGCAGCTTGTCCTGTTTGTCCGGGCTCTCAGTCGGGGAACGACGTCTGTGTAGGCAGTCAGGCCCTCCTAAGTCTCTGGATACTCTCAGTTCCAAGCCTGGCAGGTTCTTGGGAAGCTGGATCATTTCCTGGCTCTGCTCCTGTGTCCTGCTGCTTTTTCTCTCAGTCTTTTAGCACTTCTCGAAAATGGCCGAAGCCATGTGAGAGTTATAACATGTGCCTCATTTGCATATCTCAGAAACAAGAAATAGCGGCATCTTGTGGCCAAACCGCAGAATACAATTAAATATTTCACAATTGTCATACATAGGACTTTACTTAGTGAACATAATGAAGTTGGTCCACTATCCCACAAAAGCTAACACCAGGGAGCGGAGTCTAAGTAGAACCCGGTCTTCACCAGTGCCCGCCGCAAAGCTGGTTGGACTTGCTGCGGCGGGAAACTACCAGGTCGCTTCCACTGGCGGGACTTGCTTGCGGTGGTAGCCAAGGGTGAGCGTGGTACAGAATCGTGAGACCTAGTCGTAGTCGAGGACAGGCAGAAGGTCAGGACAGGCGGCAGAGGTTCATGGTCGAGGGACAGAAGCAAGGCGGTACAGTACACGGAAGAGACAATCACGGCACAAGGAACACTTTCTCGATAGGCTATGAGGCACTAAAGATCCAGCAGGGGACTGCCGGAGGAGGAGCCATCATATAAGTTCAGCGGCCGGCAACCACCAATTACGGTCTCGCTGGCCCTTTAAATTTGAGAAAGCCGGCAGGCGCGCGCCCTAGAGAACGGGAACGCGCGCGCCCCGGATAGTGAGTGCGCCCACGGCCTGGCGCATGGACCACGGGGCCACTCGCCCCCGGCACCGGGGAGCCGGCCGGGAAACGGACGCGCCCGCAGCCTGACCCTAGGGCTGCGGCACGGACCGTGACAAGTACCACCAGATGGCTATAAGGACTCCTGTTTGTGCACCCAGTATTAGTTTTTTTTTGTATCCTCGTATAATAGATAAACCCCCAATATAGTAGGTAGGTACACGACAAATCAGGTAGGCAAATAGGTAGATACCCCTTTAAGGTAAGTAGACCCCAATTAGGCAGGTCAGTCCCCTTATTAAGTAGGAAGGCAGGTTGTCCCTCCACGTTGGCTAGGTAAATAGGCACCCATTAGTTTGGTAGGTATCTAACACCCCAGTTAACCTCTTAAGGCCGAGGCCTATTTTTTTTCACGTTCGTTTTTTCCCTCCCCGCCTACTCAGAGCCAAAACTTTTACATTTTTTCATCTTCATAGACATACGAGGACTTTTATTTTGTGGGACAAGATGTACTTTCTAATGGTGTCATTCATCGCACCATAGAATATACCAGGAAACCATAAAAAAATTCTAAGTGGGGCAAAATGTGAAAAAAAAACATACTTTGCGCCATGTTTGCAGGTGTTTTGGTTTTACAACGTTCAATCTTTGGTAAAAAGGATGTGCTATCTGCATTCTACAGGTTTATATGAATCAGGCAATGCCAAATCTGTACATGTTCCAAACATTTTCTATTTTTGAAATTTGCGCAGCGGCACCATTTTCTGCAACCAATAACTTTGTTGTACTAATACCTACAGACTTGAGTGAGGGTGAATTTTTTTATGGGCTGAAGTGTTCTTTTTATTACTACCAGTTTGGAATACATAGAACTTTTTTGATTCAATTTATTCCAATTTTTAGGGGGCCTGAAATGACAAAAAAAAACGCAATTCTGGCGTTTGAAATTTTTTCTCTTCTACGGTGTTCAGCGTACAGGATAAATTATGTTATGTTTTAATAGATTGGACTTTCTAGACATGGCAATGACAAATATGTGTAACTTTATTATTTTTTTTATCTGTTAAGTGGCACAAGGGGATGATTTGAACTTTTTTTTTTTTAACACTTTAAAACATTTCTTTTTTACTTTGAGTCCCCCTAGGGTACTTCAGCCCCACATTTGGAAGATATATGCCCCTGTTAGGTAGGTATATACCCCCAATTATGTAGGTAGTATACAGTCCACCATTTGGTTGGTATATATGTCCCTGTGTAGTAAGTATATACCCCCCCAAAAGGTAGGTATACGGCCCCACCTTTGATAAGTATATATGTCTCTGTTAGGTAGGTAGGCATAAGTTGTATTGAGGAGTCAAGAAGACGTCCGGGAGGTAGGCAAGGCTGCTCCTCAATACAATTTATGCCTCATTACACAGTGTTGACCACCATCACCTATTGTTTCCCAGATCCAGCTGCCTTATACATATCCTCACTTACTCATTCGTTTTGCATACAGATGTTGTTTGATAAAGACCTTTTGGACATCTGCAACCTTTATTTTGCATTATTCTTAAATTTTTGAAGTAATCTACCATATTATATGTAAATGGAGCTACTTTTGGCATAATACTATATTCACTGTAAATAAACTCACTATACTTTTGCATAGCAATTGGTGTGCCGGTGTATATCTCTTTATGGTCCGTTTAGCATGGCCCCGGAAGGGAGGAACTCATAGGCCATTCCAGGAGTGTGACAGTGTGGGACAGGGGTGGGACAGGGGTGTGACGTGGGATGACCCAGTACAGTTATAATTCTGAGCCCACCCGACTCCAGTCTTGTCTGGGTTTCACCGAAACATAACAGGTGAGCTGAGCTGAGGGCTGAATGACCAACACACATGTGGAGCAGTGAATCACCTCCTCACTATGCAAAAATTTGCAAGTTGAAAAACGACTATTTGGCACTTTGTATCAGGATGCACATAAGAAAATAAGATTACCTTTTTATCTTTTTGTACATGTTGTTTGAATGCTATGAAACAGTAATGGAAGCATTAAAATGATTAAGAAAAAAGCTTATTGAAGTATGAGGCATGCGTTAAGTACAAATTGCCACAACTTTATTTTAAAACTGAGCTGTCTGGTGTGTTGCTTGCTTTTCATGATGCTGTTTTTTCACTACTGTTCTCTAAAAAACCTCTGAGGCCTTTATAAAACAGCTGTAGTTATACTGAGAATGGATTCCATACAGTTGTACTCTATTTATTAACTGACTGATTTCTAAAGGCAGTTGTTCACACTGGATTTTATTTTGGTGTATCCGAGTACAGGAGGCTGAATTCATATACACGCTACACTTTTTTTTTTCATTTTCAAAAATTTGGAAAAACATGTATAATTTTCTTTTCAACTGACAAATACTTGCTACTTTGTGTTGCTCATACAATATTAATAAAATACAGTTAAGTTTTTTGCTGTAACATTTAAAAATGAGGAAAACTTCAATGGGTATGAAAACAAAAAAATGTTCCTGATCAGCAAAAAAAAATTTCCAGCCTTTATTAAAAACAAACTCGAACTGGAAAGAATATCCCGAGCTGACAACTTATGGCTTGGTAGGGTCATATTATACAAAATGATTATTTTGTCAAAAAAATTTTATTTCTTCAGAACTCAACATAAGAACAAACCTACAGTTCTTATCCCTTTCATAACACGGGGACTGCATGTATATTTAGTTTTTTATGAAAACTGTAGGAACTGTTATATTTTCAACTCTTGTTATTTGCATATTTCTCATGTACAATACAAGTGTTTGATACTATGAAAGAAATCTGTAACTTGTGTAATAAATGTTTGTACCTTTTTCATAACTTCTCCAATAAAAATCTATTGATAAATAATAATAATAATAATACCCCTCCCTGTTCCTCCGCCGAACACCATTCTTGAAAATATGGGTGTGTGCTCATTATCTGCCTACCTAAACCTCTTTTCTCATTACATCGCACCACGTGAGCTGCAGCACCAAGGGGGCTAAACGGCCAGGATAGGAGTTGGCTTCTACATTCACAATATTAGCTATATATGTACATACAAATATAACAGTATCACTCTTAAGCATAGGTGTAACTTTAGGGGGGTACAGAGGGAACTGGTCCCCCCCACTTTTTTGTGGCTGGGGGACGGCCCCCCCCCTTTTTGCCACCTCAAAAAAAAAAAAAATAATCCATAAAAGCATAAATACGGGAAGTGGGGGAGCAGAGCAAGAGGGGAAAAAAGTTAACCCTTTTCCCCCTAATTTCGTCATCTTGGAGGGAAAGAGTAATAGCAGCCCAAGTGTCAGTCAGAGTGGAGCAGCGCTGATTGGAACAGGAGTTGCAGGGGGTCTTCACCCCTCAGAATGCTGCTCACAGTCTACCACTCTGTATCTGGGGTGGTAGGTATCTTTCCCTACCCTGTGTACCACTTCCCCATGCTCAGCCCTCATCAAGAAAAGGGAAGCCTTGCCAAATGCCCCAACTGCACCAAAACTCAGGAGACAGGGAAGGGGGGGGACAATGGTGCTAGGCGGTTTGTCATGTGAGAGGGATGTATGATATTGAAGATGTGAATAAATGTAAGCCATTTCTAGCCACTCAGCCCTGCATTAAAAGCCCGGGGAAAAAAAAAGTGAAAGGGGGCGGCCTGCAGCATTTTAGAAGTGTGGACTGGACAGCGCTTACTTTTTAAACACCGGGATAAGCAGAGCCTAAGTACACCCCGTAGGTGTGAACATACCTTAAGGCTCTTCACATGGAAATCTAATGCTGATCTGGGTGGATTCTGGCTGGGTTGCCTCGATCGCCAATCCGGGTAGGGAAAACCAAATTTTTCATTTTTAACCTATGTACAATCATGTCATTGTTTGATGACCGATTTTACTCGAGTATTTTCGCAGTAATGAACACTTACAAAAATTCTTGGGCATCTGAGTCGTTCTTGTCATGCCCAAAACCATCATGTGAACCCACCCTAATTTAGTGTGTCTGTGTTCAATAATTAAACACACACAATTTCGGGGTACCTTCTCTAAAATTTTTTTTGGGTAAAGTGGTAATT
>JAODAL010055068.1:0-24217 GCA_025379985.1 Phyllomedusa bahiana | reverse complement strand
CGATGACCACATTTTTATCGGCGGGGCCACCAATGCTGTAAGTGATCAATGGTGACCACCACATGGTATGTTTTCAATGAAGGGAGTCCCAAGCCTCCAAACCGATCACTGTTATGCATGATGGAGGATTTAATACGAGGGTGATTCGATTGCCAGATGAATTTATTCATCTGTGATTGAAATATAGAAAATATTGAATTTGGGATGAAAATAGGTAGCGTCCTCAGAAAATATAAGATCTTAGGGAGTATGAGCATTTTGTAGAGAATGATACGTCCAAGCCAAGAATTATCTATATTAGAAATCCTGTATAGGTCCTTTTGTAAGTTGTTGTATAAAGGAATGAGATTGGTCTTCGCTAGGGTTGAACATTTCTTAGTAAGAACAATACCTTGATATGGGAGAGATTGTGTCTACCATTGAAATGGGAAGGCATTTTTTAATGCTTTGGCCTGTGACGAACTTAAATTGAAGTCAAGGACCAAGGATTTAGAGGAGTTTATTTTATAGTAGGACAGTTTGCTAAAGGTCTCTAGGGTCTTCATCAGTGAAGGGAGGGAAAGGGAGGGGTTAGATATAGATAATATAATGTCATCGGCGAAAAGAGAGATAACATGGGATTTATCTGCAATCGAAATGCCTGAAATGTACGGGTCGACACGAATAGATTCAGCAAGAGGCTCCATTAAGAGAACAAACAGTAGAGGAGAGAGAGGGCAGCCCTGACAAGTGCCATTTGTTATTTGGAGAGGTTTGGAGAGAAGATTATTGGACAGAACTCTGGCCGAGGGTGAGGTATATAGGGATTGAATTGCTTGAAGGATAGACCCTGTAATTCCGAACTTCTCCAAGGCTATGTTCAGACGGCTTATCCACGGCGTAATTGCAGGACGGATTTCGCCCGCAATTACGCCATGTGTATAGGGGCGGGGCGGGGGGCCGGATGCTCGCCGGCCACATAGACTTTCATTATCCACGGCGTGTATCCCGCCGGGATAATGTGCATGTCACTTTCTCCCCGCTCGCCGTATTTCGCGAGCGGGGAGAGGAGATGGATTTCAGCCGTATTTGAGCGCAGTAAATCCGTCCCAAAATAAGCAGTGTGAACATAGCCTAAGACTTTAAAAGCAAACATCCAATGTATCCTATCAAAGGCCTTCTCTGCGGCTAAAGATAGAAGCAGAGAAGGCACCCTACGGGTTTCAATGTGGTGTATAATATTAAGTAACCGTCGCGTGGCATCCAGGGCCTGTCGACCCTTAATAAATCCCACCTGGTCGGCTCTAATCAGCATTGGCAAAATATCTACTAGGCAGTTCGCAATCATTTTAGCAAACAGCTTGGTGTCGGAATTCAACAAAGAGATAGGTCGAAAATTAGCTGGAGAGTCAGGAGATTTCCCTGCTTTTGGGATTGTAACTATGGTAGCTTGTAGCATTTCTGGTGGCAAGGTGCCTGTTAACATAGCTGAATTACAGAGGTCAACCAGGTGGGGATTTAAAATGGAAAAGAAGGTTTGGAGGGAGAGAAGGTTTGTAGGTATGCATTAGAGAAGCCATCAGAGCCCGGAGCTTTTCCTTTAGAGAAGAGTTTGTATCATGCGTGAGACTTCTTTTAATAAGAACGGGACATTAATTTTGTCTAGGAGAGCCGGAGTCAGGGATGGAAATTTAAGAGAGGATAAAAATGTTTGGATATCAGGCAATAAGGGAGGGTTAATGGAGGGGTCGTCTTTAAGATTATGAAGCTTATTATAGTAGTCGCTAAAAGCATCTGCAATTGATTGCGGGTGAGTTATTTTGTGGGAACCATCAGGGGAGTGGAGATACGGAATAGCAGCCTTATGGCGTAGAAATGCTAATCTGTTAGCCATCAATTTAGAAGGCTTATTTAAGGACTTATAGTAAGTTATTTTTCTGTTTTTAGTTTGTTTATTTTCCAGGGTAGATAAAGTGTTAACTAGTTCGTCCCACTTTTTAAGTCTTTGTTTCTTAACTTTAGAAGATAGTTGGATTAAAATGCCCCTAATGTAAGCTTTGTGAGCTTTCCAAAGGATAAATGGATTGGAACTGGAGTGCTGGTTTAGAGTAAAATATTGAGAAAGGTGTTTTAAAATCTGCTTTTGATGTAGGGGATCAGATAAAATCTTAACATTATTTTTCCAGGTGAAGGGGGCCGGGCCAGTGTTCTCTAGTTTCACAGATAGTATGATGGGAGAGTGATCAGACCAAGATATGATGCCAATGTCACTCTTCTCTATTTTTTGTAAAACCCATTTATCCACCAAAAACATATCTATTCTAGAGTAGGATTGATGTCTGGGTGAATAATAAGTAAAGTCTTTTTCTGATGCGTGAAAACATTGCCATATGTCATATTAAGAGGAATGTGATAACCACTGATGAAGACCCTTGTGAGCTGGTGACTGTTTTGAAGAAGAGTCTACAGAAGCATCTGACACCATGTTTAAGTCTCCACAGAGAATTAGCGTTTCCTGGGAAATCTTTTTTGTCTTTTTGTAAATTTTATTTATGAATTTGATTTGTCGGGAGTAAGGAGCATAGATGTTAACAATGGTGTGTTTAGTATTGTTAATTTCACAAACCAGAATTATAACTCTCCCCCCTGGGTCACTAATTTGATTGAGTAATTGAAAAGCAATTGCTATAGCAACACCTGCTCTTTTCTTATCTACACAAGAAAAAATAACATGAGGATATTGTTTATGGTGGAGTCTGTGTGTCACTGGGAAGAAGATGTGTTTCCTGTATACACAAGACGTCGGCTTGGACGTTGAGAGCCTCTTTCCAAACCATTGAACGTATAAAAGGGACTATTTAGTCCCCTAACGTTCATTGATACAATTTTTAGCACCATGAAATAGTAAAGGTACAGCTGGTAATGAGCAACATAACGTTACATATTTGAAAAACTGATGGTGGCAAATGGCTCACTGCAAAGACACCGATGTGACCAGGGGAAAATGGGGAAAGGGAAGAAGCAAGGGTAGCAAACAAAAAACTACATACAATAATAATAAGTAGGCAGTTGAAAACAGTGCAAACTCCGGGGGCGGAGAATTTGCATAGAGAAAACATTAGAACCAGAAATTTCGAACAATCAAAAGGACTTTTGCCCTTTGTGAAATTATTAGGTGGAATAAAGGTAGTTAAGCTCATTTGACCACATTCGACCACTCCCTGGGAATCTTGGAGATGGACGGGGCAGCAAGCATAGAAGGGTCGTTTGCAGGCGTGAGATTCCATTTTAGAAGCAGTTTGTGCCCTTCTTCTGGGGAAGCGAGAATGTGGGTTCCTCCATCTTTCCGAATTATAAGCTTTGTCGGGAATCCCCAGCGGTATGGTATAGTATTCTGTCGAAGGACTGATGTAATCGGGGCGAATCTTCTTCTTGCAGACAGAGTATATTGTGACAGGTCAGCAAAGATTTTAACAGAAGAATATGGACTTGGAAGTTGATTAATTTGTCTTGTTGCTTGGAGAATGTGGTCCTTAGTGTGGTAGAAATGTATTCTAGCTAGGAAGACGCTAGGTACAGAATCCGGCAATGCTTTAGGCCTGGGCAATCGATAGGCTCTGTCGATAATTAGCTCGTGTTTGGAGCAGTTTGGAAGCAGGGCTTCCATGAGGCATTGAAGGTAATGTTGAAGTTCTGAGTTAGGGACTGTGTCTGGTACGCCCCTGAATTTAAGGTTATTTCTTCTACTTCTGTCCTCAAGATCAGCCATTTTCAATTTGAGTTTGTCCAATTCTTCCTCCACATTGTTGTGTGCATCAACTAACTCGTTATGGGCTTGAGAGAATTCTTCCATTTTCGTTTCAACATGGTGTACCCTTTCCCCCACATTGGTCTGAATGGGTTGGTTCTTACAAGGCCGATATGAAAGTGAGGAATTTCTTGGGGAAATTTGAATCTCTGTGTAAGGAGATTACAAAGGCCCAGAAATCATGTCCAAAAATTCAACATGGGAGGGAGTTTATTATCTTGATCTGTAATTTGAAACAAGTCTAGAGAATCAGGAGGGTGTTCTGGTCCAGCTACCATGGAGAGCCGTTCTTAAGTGCTATGATGAATGTAAGGGGAAGTAGATGAGGATGATTTCTATGATCCCCAGAATGGAGTGGTCACAATTTACAGCTTGAGGAGTGGAAGTTGCTACACCAAAGGGCATAGTATGACAGAAATTTAAGACATGATGTCTGGAGATGTAAGCCTATGTCTCAAGCCTGGACGGCAACTAATAAGCTTCTCAATTTCTATGGAGGCATAGATTGACGGTCCTCTAATGATTACCTAAGTGCTGTATAGATGAATAAACTAGGAGTGAGTGGTAGTGAGAAGAAAGTGTCACTAGATGGCAGCAGTACTCTGTGTAAAGAGAGTGAGAACTGCACAGGAAAGAGGGGTGTGTGGGGTGTGTGGGGGGGGGGGAAGGAGTAAAGGGTAACCAGTGAGAGAAGAGGAGGGAGGGGGAGAGTATACCACCCCAGGGAAGGAGGGGGGGTTCAGTACGAACACTCTAGAATGTACTGGAAAGACCGGAAAAGGAGTGAAGTGAAAGGATGTTGTTCCAATAAAGAATGGTGTAAATCAAGGGTGTGAGGCTTTGACAACCGTAGTGCTATTGAATTATATTCCAATTATGAATAGATGACATATAAGCTGGTAGTTCGACAAATGTCAACAGATTCTCCTGGGTGGTATGCAAAGAAAGAGGAGACACAGTCTAGCCACACACCTCCGAGTCTCCACACACCACTTCAATCAATTAATTACTTTAGATATGCAGATGTTAAAACAATTAAATAAAATGTAATGCAGGAGCTAACACTTTAAGAGGTGTAGAAGTAGGATAGCGGTATATCATAAAATACTTTTAGAACCTCCAGTATATGGGGGGAGAAGTTATACAATAACCTAGCATTAAAAAGATGGTGGAACGTCCTTTATGGAAACGGGGACACCAGGGTGGTCCCAGGTCAATTAGTGACCACCCAGGTGTCCGTGACCCCGAAACAATCCGAGCCGCAAGCAACCTGGTAGAGTAGCGCTGAGCGGAATGAGCAATTTCAAAGTGCAGCAGATCCCCCCACAATAAGGATCCTATAATTATAGTAAGGATGAGGTATCCAGTTAAATGTGTTTGGAATCTGACTGGTCCGCAATAAGACATTTCAAACGTCCCACCATGAATAAGAAATTAGCAAAGCTCAATGACCCAACAGCACTGTAGATCTTGTGTAGGACACTGACTATGGGGATCAGGGCCAACAGGTTGTGACAAGAATAAATCAAATTTCACACTATGATATAGGACATTGGAGTTTCCCAGACTATCATTCAAATCAGGACCCCAGACCAGTCTACTCCTATTAGAAGTGCACTTAGAGGTATTAGAACAGTCCCGCTCCCTCCTCTGCGCATCACTGACTGCTGGGTCCAAGCGGCTTCCACCTCGACTGCAAAGGCTGTAGCGGCAGGACTGCGAGTGGACAGGCAGTATACAGATATTCTCAAGATAGGTGCAGGAGGATGTATAATGCTTTTATTATGTCCCTTGGTAAGGTCAGGCTGTTTGGTTTTATCTGGCCTAGGTGAGCAGGAGAAAATGGCGCCTGAGGCTGTTTGTGATTCCCGCCCTAGCCGTTTAAAGCAAAATTGCCCCTTCACCAAAGTAGGTTACCGGGTAGCCCAGAGGGTCGTGATAATGGATCAGGAGCCCGTCCCTTCAGGTTGCCGGGAGATGGCCGGGATCTGGTTAGGATCCACAGTCTCTCTGCAGAGATAACAGTTCCGTGCCTCCCGGGGCAGCGTGCGGCAGGGCGGGGCGAGCGTCCCTTCTTGACCGCTGATGGCAGGAATGTCAATCTTCCAAGGATCCCCGGGCCACATATAGGGAGCTTCAGGTGTCTGGAGCTCCTGAATGTCGCCACAAGACAGGCTCCGTTCACTTGGCGGGCCAAAGCAGCGCCAGGAGCCCTGACGGTAACTCACCCGCTTCCCACCCGTCCACAGGGCGGAGGGAAAGCTGCCTCTTATTATGGAGGAGTCAGCAGTGTCCAGCCAGCATGGGAGCAAGGGATGTAACTCCGCAATATCTCCTCCGTCAGCCTCAGGGTATGCGCCGGTAAAGGGGCTAGTTAAAATGGCGCCGGGAGTGCTTGCAGAAGCCCGCCAACTGTCCCGCACCCTGGGTCCGGTGTAGATTGAGACTTCTCTTACCGGGAGAGGCACATGTCAGGAACTGGAGGTGATCAGAGGGGATACGCCGCTTGCTGGAAATTTTCCGGGCGCTCCAGGACTGACCCGCAGGACTGACCCTGCAAAGGCCGGAGGAAGCCTAGCAGCGGGTTCCGATATATGGGCTGGGAGATCACTCCAATCTTCAGAAAGGTATAGCGAGGAAGGAGAACACCTTCTCCAGCAGTATAATCCCAAAAGGAGCTCTGAAAAGAGCTGTAAAGTCGCAGATGGCACTGGCTTTCTTGTCGCTTAGCAGGAGCTTCTGTGAAGCACGTCTGACTCCATCAGCATCCAGGCCACGCCCCCCTTATTGGATCCTTAAATTAGATATTCGGATGCCACAAGGTTTAAATAACAGGAATGATCTGATGTATTTTTATTGAAAAAAATTACACCACAATATGTTTCTTTTTCTCACCATTTACAGAAATATGCCTGAGCCTATGTCCACCACATGTTATAGAGTTACACCTATAATTGATTGTTATGTTTGGTTTTAAATTAGACAGGTTATGTGGTAAGATTATGCTGTGAACGAGAGTCGCTTGACGACTCGAAACGCGTAAACGGGTTAGTCACTGGACTTACATGCCTGCTATTTTACTCACTTTTTAACAGTTTCAATAAAGCTATTATTTTTATGGAATGTCTAGACCCCTCTGTGTTTACTAAGTTTTGAATTATCAGTTGTAGGCCACCAATGAGGATCTCCGAGACTAATATGGACCAGGAATGATTACATTCACACTCAGCAAGGTAAGCAATCAACAGTTTATACTTACCGTATATACTTGAGTATAAGCCGACCCGAGTATAAGCCGAGGCACCTACTTTTGCCACAAAAACCGGGAAAGCTTATGGACTCGAGTATAAGCCTAGGGTGGAAAACACATCGGCTACTGGTGAATTTTAAAAATAAAAATAGATACCAATAAAATTACATAGGCAGTTTAATGTCCCCCATAGGCAGATATAGGCTGGTATAGCAGTTTAAATGTAGGCCGTTTAATCCCCATAGGCAGGTATAGGCTGGTATAGGCAGTTTAATGTCCCCCATAGGCAGGTTATAGGCATGTATAGGCAGTTTAATGTCCCCCATAGGCAGGTTATAGGCATGTATAGGCAGTTTAATGTCCCCCATAGGCAGGTTATAGGCAGGTATAGGTCGTTATAGGCAGATATAGGTCCTCATAGGCAGGTTATAGGCAGGTAATTGCCCCCATAGGCAGGTATAGGTCATTATAGGCAGGTATAGGTCCCCCTAGGCAGGTTATAGGCAGGTATAGGTCCTCATAGGCAGGTAATTGCCCCCATAGGCAGGTATAGATCGTTATAGGCAGGTTATAGGCAGGTATATATCATTATAGGCAGGTATAGGTCCCCCTAGGCAGGCTATAGGCAAGATATAGGCAGGTATAGGTCCCCCTAGGCAGGCTATAGGCAGGTATAGGTCCCCCTAGGCAGGCTATAGGCAAGATATAGGCAGGTATAGGTCCCCCTAGGCAGGCTATAGGCAGGTATAGGTCCCCTAGGCAGGGTTATAAAACAAAACAGACCCACTTACCTGGCTCCCCGCTGCTCCATCTCCTGGGCGCTCTCCTCTATCTTCTCGGCACAGGCGGGTGATGTCATCAGGCCGCGCACGCAGTGTGATGACACACGCTGCCTGTGCTGGAAACTCCGGACAGCCGCGAGCTTGCGGCCGCCCTGAGTCCACTGCAGAGCACAGAGCGCTCGCTCTCTGCTCCACAGTGGTATCTCTTCACCTACATGCGCTCTAGAGGAGTCGCATACGGGGGAAGAGATAGCTGACAGCACCTGGGCCACCGCAGCGCCCGGACGCTGTCAGGTACTCGGCCTTCAGTTATATGCGCTCCCTGAGGAGCCGCATATACCTGAAGCGTCCCTGTCGGCGCTCGGGGGGATTTTTCAGCACATTTTTTGTGCTGAAAAACTCGGCTTATACTCGAGTATATACGGTATATGTTTTTAAAGCACTTATTTATGATTATTTTGCACCCTCTTTAGTGATTTCAGTGCTTATTTTCCTTCTGATCATTGATTGAGCATATTTGTTGTTTTTGGTTCATTATCAAGTTGGAATTTTGCCCTGCGGCCCAGTTTCCAAAAAGAGGGGGGATCATACTGGGCTTCAGTTTGTCACAGTACATGTTGGCATTTATGGTTCCCTCAATTAACTGTAGCTCCCCACAGCCGGCAGAACTCATGCAGCCCCAAACCATGACACTCTCACCACCATTCTAGACTGTAGGCAAGTCACACTAGTCTTTGTGCTCCTCACCTGGTTACCGCCACATGCTTGACACCATCTGAAGCAAATAAGTTTATCTTGGTCTCATCAGACCACAGGATATTGTTCCAGTACTTCATGTCCTTAATCTGCTTGTCTTCAGCAAACTAGTGGCTTTCTTGTGCATCATTTTTAAAAGAAGCTTTCTTCTGGGACGACAGCCATGTAGACCAATTTGATGCAGAGTGCAGCTTATGGCCTGAGCACTGACAGGCTGAACCCCCCACCCATGTAACCTCTACAGCAATGCTGGCAGCACTCATATGTCTATTTAGAAAAAACAATCTCTGGATATGATGCTGAGCACATGCATTCAACTTCTTTGGTCAACCATGGCGAGTCCTGTTTTGAGTGGAGCCTGTCTTGTTAAACTGCTGTATGGTCTTGGCCACCGTGCTGCAGCTCAGTTCCAGGGTGTTGACAATGTTTTTATAGCCTAGGCCATCTTTATTTAGAGCAGCAATTCTTTTCTTCAGATCCTCAGAAAGTTCTTTGCCATGAGGGGCCATGTTGAACTTCCAGTGGCCAGTATGAAAGAGTGTGAGAGCAATAGCACCAAATGTAACACAATTGCACCCCGTTCACACCTGAGACCTTGTAACATTAATGAGTCACATGACACTGTGGAGGGAAAATGGCAAATTGGTACAATTTATCAATTTTCTCTTAGTTGTGCACTCACTTTTGTTGCTAGTGGTTTAGTCAATGATGGCTGTGTGTTGAGTTATTTTGAGGGCACAGCAAATTTACACAGGCTGTACACTGACTACTTTACATTGTATTACTGTCATATCTTCAGTGTTGTCCCATGAGAAGATATAATACAATATTTACAAAAATGTGAGGAGTGTACTGACTTTTGTGAGATACTGAATATTGCCATAAGATGTGGCTTCCTCAGGGTAGGAAGCCTCATTTTGTGATGATATACATGAGGTTTCCTTGTTATGGGCCCGTTGGACATACCTATTCATTACTCCCCCCTTTCCCTACTTTCCCCTTTCCCATTGGTTAGTTGTTTAACCTGTCTTTCGGTAGAGTTGTTATATTTTTAGTAGTTGTGCCTGTTGTATAATACAGGGTCCATTCCTGTCATTTTTATATACTTTTGGACTGACTGAGCTCTGTGACAGATTATTTGGTATTTGGGTAATTCAGCACATTACTTAGTAGTCCCTTATACATATGCATGCTATATTACACTTATACGGTCATCCTCTGGTTCTCTCTAGAGGGGTCATGCATATTACTTTGTAGCCTCTTTTGTCTCTTTTTGGGGTTTTAAGGATTGCATTTATAGGAGGATTATTTAAGAAGACATATGGTCACTATTTGTATGTTACGATTAAGAGCCAAAGCATTCAGGCTCGAAACGCGTGAACCTTTTGCGGTTTTTTTTTAAACTTTTTTTTTAAAGTGTCTTAAATAAAGTGTGTTTTTAGAAACAAGTTGGTATCCCTGCACAATTTTGGGAAAATCATTATTCCGTTTATGTTTTTTTTTCTTTTACCCCTTGTGGTTTGCTAGTACTTATATCACACAATGACATCCATAAAAAAAACTATGCTGAAACAGAAAAGGTATTAGAATCCAATCATAAAAAAAACAAAATTTAAACTAGGCGACTTTTTGGGGGACCGGGTCCAAAACTGCGACCAAAAATCTTAGTTACGCAAAGTCCCGCATGGGACAGGGGGAAGGACACCCCCGGGGGGGGGGGGACGCACAAAATTAATAGGGGATTGAGGGTTAGCCCATCCCTCTGCCATATTTCCACTATTTCCCGTTCCCTATTTTGGTAGATAGATGTCAAGGTCTCAGCAGAAGTTGACGATTAATACCAACACCACGACCCCATATCACCACCCCAAGTGATGAATAATTTTCCGACACATTACTGAATATAAAAACCCTTACACTTATAAAAATTACGTTTCAGGACATTTAGTGACTCACGTGGTTTTTCTGAAAAGTCGTTCGTATTTTTTTTTATCTGGTTTACACCTTATGGATTTTTCCCCAACATCATCCCTGCAGATTTAGACACAGGAATTACAGCCCCCCGGCAATAACAGGTCCCCCAGGGAATATACAGGTCCCCACAGGCAATATACAGCAGATAGTCCCCCCCAGCGGTATACAAAAACAGATAGCTCCCCCCCCAGCCGGTATACAACAGATAGCCCCCCCCCCGGCAGTTACGACGAAGCCCCCCACCAGCAGATAAGATAGCTTCCCACACCGTTTTTAGCCCGCCCCTCATGCCAGTATACAGATAGCTCCCCCACCAGTTTTATAGCCAGCTTCTCCACTGCCCCCGTATTTTACCCCTCTCTCCCCTGAGTATATAGCAGCTTCTCCCCCCCCTGCCCGTATATAGCCAGCTCCCCTCCACTGCCCGTATATAGCCAGCTCTCTCCTCTGTTTGCCCCGGCCCGCTCTCCCCCCCTGCCCGTTATGCCAGTTTTCCCACAGCCTGATATAGCCAGCACTCTGCCCCCCCAGCCTGTATTTAAAACCCGCTCTCCCCCAGTGTTAAAGCCAGCCTTCCCCCCAGTGTATAAGCCAGCTCCCCACGCCTGTATAAGCCAGCCTCTGCCCCCCCCCCAAAGCCCGTATAAAGCCAGCCTCCCCCAAAAACCCCCCTTATGATAGCCAGCACTTCCTTTTCAACATTGGATCCCAGTGACGTTTCCCGATTAAGCGTTCGTTTTTCCCCCTTTTTTCTTCCCCTGGTTCACACCTTTATGCTGCTTTTTCCCAACCCAAAAATTTCCCCGGATTAGACAGGCAATTTTAAAGCCCCCTTCACAGGCAATTACAGGTTTCCCACCGCCCCGGTTTTTAAAAGGGGCGATAGGGTCCCCACCACCCGGTTTTACAGAAAGGGTACGCTCCCCACCCGCCCGGGATACAGATAGCGCTCACCCCCCAGCCGGTATACGCAAAAGGTCCCCCACCAGCGGTATAAGAAAAGATACGTTCCCCCCCCGGTATTACAGAAAATAGCTCCCACGCCCCTTAAAAGACAGATAGCTCCCCCCAGCCGGTTTATGCCGTCTTCCACGCCCGTATATAAGCTCTTCCCCTCCGTTTTTTGCCCCCGCTTTCCCCCTGGCCCTTATAAAGCCCCTCTCCCATGCCTTTTTAATAGCCCCTCTCCCCACTGCCCGTTAAGGCCCCGCTTCCCCATGCCTGTATGTAGCCCGCTCTCCCCACTCCTGATTAGCCCGCTTCCCCCCAGCCTGTATATAGAAACTTCCCGCCTGTATATAGCCCGCCTTCCCACGTGTATTAGCCAGCCTTCCCCTCCCCTATATAAGCCAGCCTTCAGCCTGTATATAGCCAGTCTCTCCAGCCTGTTATTTGCCAGCTCTCCCACCCGCCCGTAAAGCCACTCCCCCAATGCCTGTAATAGCCGCTCTCCCATGCCGTTTTATAGCCACTCTCCCCCCATGCGTATATAGCCAGCTCTCCCCACCAGTTATATGCCAAAAATAGCCCAAGCCCGTTTGCCGCAAATGCCCCAGCGTATATAGCCAGACTTGCCCACAGCCTGTTATGCCCGCCTATGCCCCAGCCTGTAAAAAAAAGCCACACTCCCCACCGCGGTAACAAAAAAATAATAAATTAAATAAAAAATCCCTTATTTGTCCCAGCCGCGGTGCCGCCCTCTGTCGATCCGGGCGCAAGCTTGCGGGCTGTGCGCCCGAGGGAAGGCAGCGGGCGAGATGTAACTAAAACCGTCGCTGCCCAGCTGAGGCCGGGGCGCTGTGCTAGATCTGGGGCTGCCGGGACCCCCGGGGTACATGTGACACGGACCCCGGGTTCCAGCACGGCGTCCCGGGGCCGTCAGGAAAACCCGGAGTGGCCCCCTGGAAACCTTCCAGAAGATTGGCCCCGCGGCCACTTCCCCGGGACCCTGCCCTAGATCGCCACCCCTGGTATAGAACAATTACTAATTTTTCAGCTTTTTATTTACTTGTTATTTGGGTAGGCCACAAAGCATTTTTGGCCACACTATCCATATGACATGTATGGCGGTGGTGATTAAACCTTTTCTTTCTATTTACATTCCCATTAAGAAAAAAAATCTCTCTGAAATTGTGTTTTCTTCATGTTTCACCCGAAAAAGATTATTTTTTTTCCAGTGAACTCTATGGAAGGGGAAATGGTAACATCAAAACCATTCAGCATTGTATATACAATGCAGAAGGGTTTTCCAACGACCATGCGCACAGTAGTCAAGCACCCTAGGGGGACTCATGGTTAACCCCTTACCACTGCAGAAAGTTTTGACCTTTCTGACAGAGCCCCATTTTTGAAATCTCACATGTCACTTTATGTAAGAATAACTTTTTGATACTTTTACCTATCCATGTGATTCAGAGATTGTAAGAAATTTTGGTCCAAATTTTGTCGGGAACGGGTTAAAGTAAAAAATAGATAAATAAATCATGTTTTAAAGTGTACATTTTTTTTTTTTTAAATATTAAAAGTTCAGATCACCCCCCTTTTGCCATTTTACAAATAAAAAGAATAAAATAATAAAGACAAAGTTACACATATTTGGTATTGCTGCGTCCAAAAGAGTCCGATCTATTAAAATATAATATAATTTATCCTATACGCTGAACACTGTAGAAGAAAAAAAAATTACAAACGCCAAAACTGCAGCACCAATAAAAGGTACATTTCAGCCGCAATGCCCCCTCATTCAGGGCCACAAGTGGAAGTACAAAAAAATTACTGGTCGCAGAAAATAGCGCCACAGCACAAATTTACATAGTAGAAATTATTTTTTTTACGTTTTTTTTCACATTTCAGCTTACTAAACCTTGATTTTTCAGTTTCACTAAATATTCATGGTGAATGAGATCATTAGAAAGTACATCTCTTGTCCTGCAAAATAAAAACCCTCATCTGTCTACGTCAGTGGAACAGAAACAAACCGTATGGCTCTTGTCAGGTGGGGAGGGGAAAAAACAATCAGAGCCATATTATTATGACCGGCTGTGAGGAAGCGGTTAATGAAAAAAAAAAATCACATTCGTAATGCGACCCAAAACAATCCGACGAGGATGGGATTCGAACCCACGCGTGCAGAGCACAATGGATTAGCAGTCCATCGCCTTAACCACTCGGCCACCTCGTCATTTGTAAGGGAGCGCGGCGCACAGCTCTCTACATTCCTGGCCCAGTATATTCTTCTCTGCAGCGCCGTTCCCAGCAGCCTACAGCGCTCAGGACCGAGCAGCTTGGATAACAATGACAGCTCCTAACATACAGGAGAGCCGCGTCCTGTTAGCCGCTGCAGCCCGGCCACCTGTTCAGGGTAAGACGCGTGTACACAAACTGCATGTACGGGGAGGGGCCAGCCGCCTGCCAATCAACAGCGGTGGGCGTGGCCCGGGCAGTTACTGGCGGTTAGATTTGAAAATGGAGCCTGCGCATCTGGTTTGACCGTTTTGTACAAGTCGGGAGCCCGGGATATAGACGGCGGCCTTCTCGGTAACGGAGGGGGAAGCGGCGCTGGGTTCATCACCTTCTCTCAGAGGTAGGAGCGGAGCTGGGCAGTAATGAGCCTGTATGCAGTTACATGAGTAGCCCTCCTGCAGTGACCGGAGGACGCCTCAGTACACGCAGCTGTCGGAGGTGCCTCTCCTGTGTAGTTAAATCATTTAGAATATAACGGCTTAAATGCTCGAGCTGTTCTATAAATAAAGTTAATTGAAAGAGCTCTACGCAGAGCCCGGCCTCCCCCCCAGTGGTACGGTCCACTACAGCCAAGCCTGTGCTGTTCTCTATGGACTTCAATTAACTTTATTATCCCGGACAAGGGCTGACAGAAGCATCTGGAGTTGTGCCTCTAATTCTGTCAGGTGTGCTGCCTCATTGTCCATGTTCTCTCCCCCCTGCTGAGCACAAGGGGACCTAGGGCTGGACCTGCTCGATATTTGGTGGCCCCTCAAACAGTGAGTGTCAGAAACAGCTGAGCCCCTGCTCCCCTCCTCTGTTAGGGCATGTCCCCACTGCACGGGTTTTCAGGCGGTTTTTTCAGACTGCCTGAAAAACTGGCTGAAAATGAGCACAATGGTGTTCTATGGAAAACCCGTGCAGCAGTCCCCACTGCACGGGTTTTCCGTCCGGCGGTTTTTCCGGCCGCAAAACATTCATCTAGCACAATCTTCTGTCCGGTTTTCAGACGGAATCTGTGCTTATGAATGTGAAGGGGGTGGGCTATCGCGGAGAAAAGCCATGACGGCCGCAAAACAGGACAAATACCGGCCGGCAAACCGACCGGTATTTGTCCTGTGCAGTGGGAACGCACCCTTAGATTTGTGGAGAGCGGCTAGGGCCATTGTTTGTTTATATCATCCTTTTAGGATAGATTCTCACGTTTGATTTGGAGGCTGAATTTTCAGTGCTAAATCCACAATCTGAAAAGTGCCTGGGTGCAGCCCTGTTCACACCAGGATTTATTAGGTTTTTGCAATACTGGTTTCTTTCTGGAACTCCCCTACAGTTAATAGTTGGGCAAAAACCACCTCTAAAACCGATTTGATGCTCTCCATTGATTGCTATGGGGATTTTCAGCGTTGAAAACACTTCTGGAATTGACACAATGCTTCTTTTTCAGCGCCAAAAAAGAGCGTAAAAACCTCATCGTGTGTGAACTACAGCGCTGCTTTACATAGGAACCACGGAAAATGAAGTGGGAGTGTTTTGGAGACTTTTTTTTACCCTGTTTTGGATGCGGATATGCTCCAAAAACTGCATCAAAATCAGACGTGTGAACTTACCAACTTATGTATCGTTTTCTGCTTGTCTTCTGATTAGTATTGGTGAGGTATTCATTGTTTGTAAGCATGTATGACGGGAAGGCTCCCAACCTGTAGGATTGAATGACTCGACTGAGGCTGTGTCCGTTTGACCAGTCTGTGTACTGCACAGGAGTCTCCACTATTCTATAACATGGAGTTCAGTGAAAATGTTAAATATATACATCTCTTTATTACAAGAGCCTACGGGGGACGTAGTGATGTAATTAGTGATGGACCTGTGTTTTTTTTTTTCTTTTGCTATATCAAGGGGTTGCTCTAAGATAGTGAATGTGACTGTAAGGGTGCTTTCACATTGTGTTTTTGATGCATTTTTGTGCAGGAAGGTACAGCAATTAATGCTGTACATTGCTGCACAAAAATCGCGGTAAAATTGTGATTTTTGTCTTTTTTTTGTGCAGCAATGTACATCATTAATTGCTGTGCCTTCCTGCACAAAAAAACGCATCAAAAACGCACTGTGTGAAAGCACCCTAAGAATATACAGAAGAACCCTGCTTCCCTCTATCCTGACTGCAGAGATGCAGCTCCTCTCCCTGGGCTTTAGAGTATGTTCAATATGCCGGGTGTTTTAGAAGTTTGCGCTGGCCAGTGTGTACTTCTAGAGTGCAGAGAGGGTGGCCCCATCACCTCCACTATCCACGGCATGTAAATGATGGGAAGAGGTGACATGTCACTTCTCTCTCCCTGTTTACAATACACGTGTATTGTATGCCGGGGAAGATGGGCGTAATGTATAGCTCTCTAGGAGAGCGATGGATTACTGTAATTGCAGGATGCATTGTGGGTGGATTATAGCGCAAATACAGGTCTTTATATGCCGTGCTCTGATGCCGTGTGAACATAGCCTTAGAAGAACCCTGCTCCCCTCTATCCTGACCTCAGCGATGCAGCTCCTCTCCCTGGGTCTTAGGATATGATCACACAGCAGATATGGACGCTGAATTTTCAGCGTTCAAATTTGGTGTCAAAACCTCATCTGAAAAGCGTCTTTTCTGTTTGAGGTTTTAGTAAAGGTTTTCAACACTAGCTTCACCAATACAAATTAATAGCCAGGGAAAAAACCGTCCCGAGGTTTTGAAGTTCTCCATTGATTCCTCTTAGGATGTGCATCGCTGAAAACGCTTCAAAAATTGACATGACACTTTTTTTCAGCGTGTAAAAACCTCATAGTGTGTGAACTACAGCGCTGCTTTACATAGGAATCAATGAAAATGACCTGGGGGCGTTTTGAAGGGTTTTTTTGCTGCTGTTTTGGGAGTGGAAAAGTTCAGAAAACAGAGTCAAAATCAACTGTATGAACTTACCCTAAGGCCATGTTCATACGGCTTAAAATGGGCCGTATTTCGGTCCGTAATTACGCGCCGGAGTGCGCAAATTACGGGCTGAAAACGTCCCAGTCATTACGGTAATCCACAGTTCTCATAGAAAACTATGGATTACGTCTCCTCTCCCTGCTCGGCGAATCCGCTGGGCGTGGAGATAATTGACATGTGAATTACCAGCGGCGTATACGCTCCCGCCCCGTCCACACGGCGTAATTGCGGGGCGTAATTACGGTCCCGCAGTTAAGCAGTGTGAAAATAGCCTAAGACTTATGAACGGGCGGCTCATTTGCACTGCAGCTACTGATTGCAGTGTTGCAGTATGGGTAAGGTGGAGAGGTGAAAGGAAGGTTCTATAAAAAATCCTGAAAAGCCTCTTTAAAAGGGATTTTCTCACTACAGAGATTAGCTTCAACATGTAGGGAACATTAAAGGGGTTGTTCTCATTACAAGGATTACTTTTTATGTTAAAGATCTTGCAAAAACAAGTCACTTTGCAATATATGTCCATTAACAGGATCCTATCTATTCCTAGATATCCCTCTTGTATGGGCTGCATCAGCTTTCCCCAGGTCGCTAAAGCTACAGACTTGTTCAATTTTTTCATGATAGGCTGCCAGCACTGGTTGCTATTGATACAGACCTGGCTACTACTGCAGCCTAGAAGAAGCCAGTAAAAAGACCCCTGAAATTAAAATGAAACCAAGAAAACAGGACTGAGTTAAGATGAATCAATGTAGTGAGACAACCCCTTTAAGGGCCACATGTATGGAAACTGTCTAGGTCTAAAACTCACTTTGTTGCCCATAGCAACCAATCAGTGCGCCACTTTCATTTCATATAGTGCTTTGAATAAATGAAAGCAATGCTCTGATTAGTTGCTATGGACAAAGTGAGCTTTATACCAGTTTTCATACATGTGGCCCTAAAAGAAGACTCTCTTCAAATACATAAGTCTCTTGCTTTTGGATCATTCCATGTCAAGTGAACCAGTGATTGTTACCTCTATATTTTTAATTCTTTTGAGATTTTGTTATTTGGTAGTAGTGTCTCAGGGAATACAAAGTGTGAAGAGAAAAAAATTCTAGAATTTTTATTTTTTATTTTTTTTATTGATTTTCAAAGTTCGGAAAAAGTGTGAATTTTGGTGTTGCCTGCCTTTACATTTCTCCTCATAACTCAGGCTAGAAAAAAGATAGAGAAACAAAATAAACACCAATCTACTCATAACTGTACAGGCTTTCACCAGATATGTCACAAGAGTATCTTCGTTAATATTTTACCCATGCGAACGCAAACACAAAATTTTAAAGCGCATTTCCGGGACAAAAAAAAACGTTTAATTAAAAAATGTCAAAAAATGCACATGTGCCTGATATGCTCCTAGCCACATCTGTACCAGAATTCAAGTTGAGATCATGATGGGATCATATTTAAAAATATTTTTATTTCAGTGTCAATTTGAAAATCTGGATTTAGATCTGTTCAGCTTGTGGTCTAAAAGTGTGGGGTCTATATTTCCCAAATAATCCATGATTTTTAGATATTACTGTATTATTTTATTATATTACAGCTTAGAAGCAGGAGAGGACGGAGGAGAAAGCTTTGCTAGGGCCCAACCTGAGAATGAACAGAGGTAGACAGTGAATACAGAGCAGATGACAGGCCAGCAGCTCTGTCAATCATGTGAAGTATCTGCCCACCGCAGAGTCAGGAAGTAAGAGTATGTTCTCACTGCATCTTGTGTCCGTGTGAACATCCGCTTTTGTGATGCGTGTCTGGGTCCGTCGAATGGCCCCAACACGCATGAAAAATTTTGAGTGTGTTTAACCCTCCCTGAAAAGAAAAAACCGTAGCGGGGGTTCCCCTTGAGCGGTAAATGATGGTATTTGCATCGGTTTGTCCGTTTGCGCCCTTTTCAAAATGCGCCCAAAAAAATAAAAGTAAATTTGTTTTGGACCCCCCCCCGCCGAAAGTTTCATCAGATAGAGCGATGAAAATATGCTTTTTTTTATCGTTTCCAAAAAAACCCCTCCCTGCGTTGTCTCCTTTGGGCCGGCGGGTGTTAAAAAAATTGCAAATTTGGTTTAGATGCGTTTTCGGGGTCCTTTCAAGGCCCCAAACCCATCACAAAAGCAGAAAATTAAAAGGGGACACGGGGGGTCCCCCTTTGTGAACATCCCTAAGGCTATGTTCACAGGGTTTTAATTGCGGACGTAATTTCCCCCCCGCAATTAGCCGTGGGGAACGGGAGCGGGGGGGAAACGGGGGGGGAGTAAGGGGGGCCCGGCACTTTCCCGGGCCCCCATAAAACTATCACTGCTAGGGGCCCGGTTATCGCCGCTAGAAAGTGACATTTTGAATCTTCCCCTCCCCGGGGGGGGCTTCGCCGGGGGGGGAAAAGGGGGCGTTAATCCAAAGTTCTCTATAGAACTGTGAATTACCGAAATTGAAGGGGGCCTTTTGGGCCCCGTAATTGGGCACTTCGGCCCCGAAATTAGGCCCAAAATTTGGGGGCCCCCTTTTTAAAAGGCCGTGTAAAACAGGGCCCTTTTAAAAACCCCGCTTCAGGAGTTTTTCAGGGTCCTTTACATTTTTCACCATTTGAAAAAAAAACTTTAGATCTACACAGACATCAAGGGATTCGGTGTCCAAACAAAATTGGTGAGTGGGGTTCGGCGCTGGGGGGGCTGGTTTCTTTTAATTTCCCCAAAAAGATTTTTGAAAATGAAAAGAAAAAAATTGACTTTTTTTGGTGTCCTTCTGGTCCAGGGGCCACCCTTTTTGGGGAACCCAAGGGAAAAACCAACTTTTTAAAAATTTTAAAATCAATAAATAACAATTTAACCATGACGGGCCCCTACATCCCCCTTTGACAAAAAGGGGAAAGGGCCCAATTCCCTAGTAACCTTTTTGGACAAGATTACATTTCACCCACTAGAAAATCCTGTTTTGAAGCCAACACTGCAGGAAATATGGGTTACGGGTTTAAATAAAACAGGGGAAAAATTAGGGGTTAAATAAACATGGGGTAAAAAAATATAATCCCTAAAGGGGTCTGCTATAGGCCCCCAAATATACCAGAACCCAGGGAAAAAGTACTCCTCGGGCAAATAGATGAGGGGGGGAAAAACAGAATGAGGTTATTTTTATGGGCGCTTTTTTAAAAATCCCGACATCAAATTGGGGAAACTGAAACCTTTTAGCTCCATAAAGAAACAGGTTTTTGTTCAAAAACTAATGATAAAATTTCCTTTTTCCAAATGGTTTCAATTAAAACCCAAATAGAGGAAAGGGGGCCTTTTAGACTTAATTTGATAATAGAAACCCGACAGAGGTTTAACAAGGGGCAGGGGTTTAAGGGCACCTAGAAAAAAAGTGACCAAAAAAAATAAATTTTCCCCTTTTTTCCTTCTTTTTTGTTTTTTTTGTCAAAAGCCACAAAAAAACCCGAAATTTTTGGAAGGGTTTTTTTATTAGCTTGGGAGGCCCTAAACCGTTTTTGACTGGGACAAATGTTTTTTAAATATGGCAAACAAAATAATAAATTTGGGTTGTTTTAAAAACTTTCCCAGGTAAACCCCTGTGAGAGGTTTCCCTACCTTTTGGTAAAAAAAATAATTTTAAAAAAGGGGGAAAAAACCCCCTGTGGATCCCAAAAGGGATGTAAAAAGGGGAAAAAAAAAAACAAAAAAGGGAAAATGTTTCGCTACTAAAAAAGGAGGGGAGTGAAGAGGCAATAAGAAATTTTAGGGAAAAAAATTTTAAATGTGTTAAATTAAAAAAATTAAAAAAGCAAAAAACTGGAGACGGAAAAGACATATTGCTTTTAGAAAGTTAAAAAATAACCCCAAAAAATTTTTTAACTATATAAATTTTAAAAAGATTAAAACAGGGAAAAGTTGGGGCCCCTTTTAAAAATACTGAGGGGGAAACAAATAGAGGGCGATTAGAAAAAAGCAAACCCTTTTAAAAACCCTTTTTTTCCACTGTATTTTTCCCCAAAGCATGAATTTTTCCCGTTGAACAGAGGGTTTAAGGGAAAATCCAACTTAAAAGGTTTTTTTGTCTAACCCAAAGGGAAGGGAAGGGGGAAACTTTTGTCTTAGGGAAAATTAAAATAGAAAAAAATCCCCCGGTCCAATGGGATTTTCACCCCCGTTCCTAAGGGGATTAATGTTTTCCCAAAAATAAAGGCCCCCATTTTTAAAAAATTTATGGACTGTATAATAAAGGGGTTTTTTGTCCCAAAGGATTGGGGCATAGTAAATTTTTTTGCCAATATTCAAAAAGGGGTTCAAAAAGTGGGTCCAGGAAACTATAGGCCGGTTTAAATTTGACCTCGTTGTAGGTAAAATTTTTTTGAAGGTTTTTTTCAGAGATGCTATCCTGGGGGTATTTTACTGAAAATAAATGTATAACGCCGTTCCGTGGGTTTTTTTAGGATCGGTCCCGGGCAGACCAAACTCATCACTTTTTTTGGGGAAATCCGTGCTAGGGCTGGATTTGGGGTGAGGTGAAAAGGGTTTCCATATATCTTTGAATTTTTTTAAAAGCAAATTTTTTAGGTGCCAAATAAAAGGTTGGTAAAATAAAATGAGAACGCTTGGGAAAAGGGGAAAATGTGTGCAAGTGGGTAAGTAACTGGCTCAATATAGAAAACAAAAAAAGGGGGTTTAAATTTAAAGGTACCCTACTCGGGTGGATCGCTGTTTTAGTGGTTGGGGGCCACAAAGGGTTAATATTGGGGCCCAAAACCCCTTCAAAATTTTTTATTTTAAAGATCTTAAACTGGGAAATTTCACAATAAATATCGATCCCTTTTAAACAATACTAACTCTGTAAAGTTTTATCAACACAAAAAGGGGTAAATTGTTATTACAAATGATCTGGAAAAAGTTGGAAGCCTGGGGAGGGGAAAAGGCGAGAGGTTTTTAAAACAGATAAAGGGGAAAGGGTTTTGCACATGGGGGGAGAAATTTCCCCTTACAGACTAAAATGTTAAAAATTGGGAAAAAAGGGTTGGGGGTTTTAAAATGACCCTGGGGAAAGGAATTGGGAATAAACCTTTTGGGCCGTAAACTTTTTTGAGCAGCCAGTGTTTAGGCCAGATTCCCAAGGGAAAAAAGGATATGGGTGCATTTAAAAAAAGGGGATAGAAAGGGACAAGATTAAACATTAAACCCCATTTTTACAAGTCCTGGGTTAGACCACACATGGAATATTTTTGTTTCAGTTTTGGCACCCGTGCACAGAAAGACATTGTTTGAGCTTGAAAAATTTCAAAGGGGGCAAAAAAAAATAATTTTAAAAAGGGCTGGGGGACTAGTACACAAAAAAAGTTAGCAAGTTGGGGTTATTTAGTTTAGGGGAAAAGACGGCTTTGGGGGGGGAAAAATTAAAATGGGATTTTAAAAACATCCAAAAGGGCAATATAGAGGGTTTTCCCCAAGTTTTTTTTATACCCGGACTGTATCTAAAAAAAGGGGACAACCTCTCGTCTTGAAGCCCCGAAAAATTTCCCACAAAACCCTAGAAAAGGGGTTTTTTACGTTTAAAAGCGTAAGACTGTGGAAAACCCTCGCCAAGGGAAAAGTCAAGGTTAAATTTACTAAAAATGTTCAAAAAGGGTTTGGATGCATTTCTGAAGGTAATAATATTAAAAAGTTTTTTTCAGTGACTAGGATTCTGGAGAGGGGTCATTGATCCAGGGATTTTTCCGATTGCCAGATTGGAGTCGGGAAGGAATTTTTCCCTAAAATGAGGACAATTGGCTTCTACCTCATTGAGGTTTTTTGTCTTCCTCTGGATCAACACCTTAGCACAACAGGCTGAACTGGATGGCCGTCTCATCTTTTTTTGGCCTTACAAACTATGAAACTATGAAGGACAATTGAGCTAAAAGGGCCCCGGGTTTAAAACGTACTTAATTGTTTGATTAGTTTCAATTTTATAGAACGAGGATTTAACTACTGTACTATTTCTTCTTAAACATTTCAAAATGACAGGTTAGTGATATAATAAAAAAAATTATTAATGTATAAATAGGTGTTTAAAATTATTGGTTCTTTTAATCTTGTTTTTATCGATAAATTCGGAAAAAGACTTCCGTATATACTCGGTATTAAGCCGACCCGAGTATAAGCCGGGGGCACCTACTTTTGCCACAAAAAAACGGGAAAGCTTATTGATCGAGTATAAGCCTAGGTGGAAAACGCAGCGGCTACTGGTGAATTTTAAAAATAAAAATAGATACCAATAAATTACATAGGCGTTTAATGTCCCCCATTAGGCAGGTATAGGCAGTTTAATGTCCCCCATAGGCTGGTATAGGCAGTTTAATGTTTCCCCCCTAGGCTGGTATAGGCAGCTTTAAAGTCCCCCATAGGAAGGCAGTATAGGAGGTATAGGTAGTACTAGGCAGGTATAGGGAGGCTTATAGGCTGTACTAGGCAGGTATAGGTAATTCTAGGCAGGTATAGGTAGGTTAAGCAGTACTAGGCAAAGGGATAGGGAGTACTAGGGAGGTATAGGCAGTACTAGGCAGGGTTTTAAAGGGAAACTTATAGGCAGTGCTATGCAGGTATAGGTAGTTTTAGGCAGGTATAGGTGGGTTATAGGCAGTACTAGGCAGGTATAGGTAGGCTTATAGGCAGTACTAGGGAGGTATTAGGCAGTATAGGCAGTAATAGGTAGGCTTATAGCAGTTACTAGGGAGGTATAAGGTAGGCTTATAGGTAAATACTAGGCAGGTATAGGAGGCTATAGGTAGTACTAGGGAGTTATAGGTAGGCTATAGGCAGTACTAGGCAGCATTTGCAGTATAGACAGTAAAAGGCAGGGGTAAGGCAACGTTTTAAAACAAAAAAAAAAATCACTTACCTGGCCCCCGCTGCTCTCTCCCTCACTGGCCGGCCCCTCCTAGCTGTTCGGTCCCGCGCGCTCTTCTCGGCACAGGGGCGGGTGAGTCATCAGGCCGCCCCAGCAGCGTGATGACATGCCGCTGCCCGTGCCGGGGAAAACTCCGGACAGCCGCGAGTCCTGCTCGCGACCGCCGGGAACCACTGCGGGCAGGGAGCGCTCGCTCTGTGCCCGCAGTGGTATCCCTTCACCTATATGCGCTCCGGGGGATCGCATGCAAAGGGGAAGAGATGACGGACAGTGACCGGGCCAGCGCAGCGCCGGACACTGTCGCCGTGCTCGGCCTTCAGTATATGCGCTCCGTGAGGAGCCGCATATAACTGAAGCTCCCTGTCAGCACTCGGGCCATCGCAGCGCCCGAGTGTCGACAGTGACTCGAGTATAAGCCGAAGGGAGGGTTTTTCAGCACATTTTTTGTGTGAAAAACTCGGCTTTTACTCGAGTATAACGGTTTTTAGAAAATCACACATGGGATTGATCACCTTTTTTTTTTGGGTTTTTTCAATTTTTAAGGTTGAAAATGCCGAGCAATTTGTTTTTGATGTTAAGTGTAT
>JAODAL010055067.1:0-24218 GCA_025379985.1 Phyllomedusa bahiana | reverse complement strand
AGCGGGGGGGCACGGTTTCGTGGTCGTGGACAGGCAAAAGGTCGGGGCGGGCGGCAAAGGTGGTCAAGGAACGGAAGCTAAAGGTACGGTACACGGTATAATCAGGAACAAGGCTTAGAACGCTTTCTCTATAGGCAACAATGGCACTAAAGATCCGGCAACGGCCCCAGGAAGGGGCAGGCTTAAATAATGGCAGTGACCGGCAATAGCCAATTACCGGTACACTGGCCCTTTAAATCTCGCAGTGCCGGCGCGCGTGCGCCCGAGATGTCGGGGACGCGCGCGCCGGGAGGCTGAGACCGCAACAGGAGCGCGGCCGGGTAAGTAAGGGAGAGCCGGGCCGGCCGGGTGAGCGCGCCCACCGCCCGTCATGCGGGCGGTGGTGCCGCTTGTGCGGGGACCACGGGTGTGCCCGCGACCCGGGACGGGGGTCGCGGGCCCACCCGTGACACTAGTCTACTATGGGACTATCACTCACCTCCTAAACAGGAGAAGCTATACAGCTAAGTATTGCCACGTTTGCATATGTTTTTCATTGCCTAAGGTGTTCGTCATAGAACTATGTCTTTTATGCACCAATTTATAAAAATGAAGTAAAGTTCAATGTTTTGTCCATACAGCCTATGTGTACGTTTTTGATCAAAGGATTAAGCACCAAAGATTGGAGGCTTCCTGGCCAGCACGTACTTCTAAAGCGCTCTGGGCCGGCCCCCATTTCACTCTCATTTTCTCAGGAAAAACGGCAGGTAGTCATAGCTCTCAATGAGAGTTATGAATTTCCGTATTTGTGGGTCCTACTTCAGTCATATTGCAATGTAATTATGCTCCAAAATCTGGCGAGCAAATATGCCGTGTGAACATACCCTTACACTTCACTCCACCTGAGCTCCTTATAATTCGTGTAAATTGGGCCTTGATGAACTGAAAGTATGGAGGAAAATTTATAGTTAGGGACCCGCCTCATGAGGTTACCTTGATATGGTAGGTGGGTATAGACAACTGGATCAATTTGTGCATAAAAATTTTATACTTGTAGAAGTAGAAATAACGCAAGTGAAATTTTCATGAATTTAGTGTTGGTATGGGCTGTAGTGCCAGATGACGCTGCTGGATTTATTTTCTTATTGGAAATAATAATTTTATAGATTGTAGTATTTCGGACACATCAGTACCTATTATGTGTAATATTTTTCTATTACAATCAGGGGAATCAGGAGTTTTCTGTTTTTATTTATCTGTGTATTTGTGTCAACATTTAAGGGGACATGTATGAAAACTTTGTTGCACATAGCAACCAATCAGAGCACCCCTTTCATTTTCTCAGAGCACTATATGAAATGAAAGAGGTGCTCTGATTGGTTGCTAAGGGCAACAAGAAAAGTCTTAGACCAAGACAGTTTTCATACATGTCCCCCTTAATTTTTTTGCTTAGTGGGCACAGCCAATAAGTCTGCACCATTCTAGCACCATGAATGTATGGTGCTCGGGGTCTTGCTAACTCCGGGGTCCAGGAAAGTTGACAAATGTGCCGCCCGGAATGGACTTCTCTCAGCCCACTTGCTACACCACTGTGTTGGGAAAGGAGCTGACCAGTGTTTATGTGGTTGGTAAAAAAAATAGTGGAAAGCTATGTGTAGTCAAAGAGGGAGACTTCTGCCCCCCTGACAGACTGTCTTGTCACACACACTCTCACTGTAGAGACTCAAGGGTATAGATTGCAGTTCTCTATACTAGGTTTGCCTATCAGTAACATTCTTCTGTTAACCATGAGTTTAAAACCAATAAAGTCTTGCATTGTTGCCTTTGGACTTTGTCACAAGTGCCCTAAAATTGTTATCACTGTCAATGCAATTTTTACTTGCAGGAGTCCAAGGCAGAGAGATGTCTACTGCCCTTGCACTGTAAGGCCATGTTCACACGGCTTAACTGCGGAACGTAATTACGCCCCGCAATTACGCCGTGTGGCCGGGGGCGGGGAGGGAGCGGGGGGCCGGCACTTCGCCGGCCCATAGACTTGCATTACCAGCGGCACGTATACGCTGCTAGAAAGTGACCTGTCCATTATCTCCCCGCTCGGTGGATTCGCTGGGCGGGTAGAGAAGACGTAATCCATAGTTCTCTATGAGAACTGTGGATTACCGTAATGAATGGGCTGTTTTCAGCCCGTAATTTGTGCATTTCGGCGCGTAATTACGGACCGAAATACGGCCCATTTTAAGCCGTGTGAACATGGCCTAAAGAGGACTTATTTCTAAACTATAGGCCTGATGTACAGGTGTAAGACTTTCAACCAATCAGAACTCTTCTTTCATTTCATATAGTGCTCTTAAAAATGAAAGGAGAGTTCTGATTGGTTGCTAAGGGCAACAAAAAAAGTGCTAGACCTAGACAGTTTTCATATGTGTCCCCTGTGTTTCTGCATAAAAAATGAGTACTTACAGGACATGCCATAAACTTTCTAGTAGCTGTGGGTTCTACTATACTTATTGGGGTCTGGTAACCCTTTTCAGCTGATGTCACATATACATCAATGAAAAGGTAGCGGCGCTTTAGAACAGCCCCACCCAATAAAGTCTGTGGGAGAACATTGTTCTCCCACTATAAAAATCCTTAGCCAGACCTAACATAAAATATTTGGCCTAATTTATGAAACCTGTATAACAGTAAGACTGTCTTTGTTGCCCATAGTGATAGATATGTGCAACAAATATGATTTTACTGTACAATTTTCATAAATAAGGCGCATTGTGTATAGTTTTGGGCAAAATCCACAAGAAAGACATTGTAGAGCTTGAGCAGGTTAAAAGGCGGGCAACAAAAATAATAACAAGACTGGGTGGACTGCAATACCCAGAAAGATTATAAAGATTAGGGTTATTTAGTTTAGAGAATACACGGTTTTGGGGGGACATAATAAATATGTATAAATATATTAAAGGTCAATATATAGATCTCTCCCAAGATCTATTTATACCCAGGACTGTATCCAGAACAAGGGGGCATCTTCTACGCCTTGAGGAAAGAAAGTTTCTACATAAACATAGAAAGGGATTCTTTACTGTAAGAGCAGTGAGACTGCAGAACTCTCTGCCAGAGGAACTTGTCATGGTGAATTCACTAACAGAGTTCAAAAAAAGGGTTTGGATACATTTCTAGAGTGTAATAATATAACAAGTTATAGGGACCAGGATTCTGAAGAAGGGTTGTTGATCCAGGGATTTATACTGATTGCCAGATCAGGAGTTGGGAAGGATTTTTTTCCAAAAATGAGGATAATTGGCTCCTACCTCATGGGGGTTGTTGCCTTCTTCTAGATCAACACTAGAGCACAATAGGCTGAACAGGATGGATGTCTGTCTTTTTTCATCCTTACAACCTATGTAACTATATGCAACTATGATTTTGTGGAGAGGTGTGACTACACTATGGAAACTCTGTACATGCTTTAGAATGGAATATAACTTTACTTAAACTCTAGCTTTCAAGCCAACTTACTGAACATTTATTATCAACACTGGTAGTTCTGAGAACCAGGGGTCTGTACCCTGGCCTCATATTTCCAACCCTAACATGTCCAGGTAGCAAGGAACACAGGTTTTTTTTTTTTTTTTTTGAGGGAATCAGTACTAAAAGTGCCTGCCTGGACAATAATGGATGTGTTAGGTATCAAATATATGCTACCGCTTTGGGTTCCTGAATCAGTCTAGATGATTCTGTAGTAAACCTCCATTTATCCATCATTCTATGGCAAGTGCAGTTTTATAGGTCCTTTAGGAAGGTAGAGTGTATGCAAGGACCTGTTAATATTGACTTTTCCCCCTGCATGCCGAATTTTTTTCTAGCTTCTAAACTCAAAGAGAATGTGGGCACAGTTCAATGTATTGTTATATGAGCTAGCATAAAAAGCTGGGAAATAGTCACAGCGGTAACAGGGCTTAAAAAAAGCATTGAGCAAAATACATCCAGTCTGATCCCAACTTGGGATCAGGAGGAAAAGTTTTCCTTTTTATGGCAGATTGGCTCATGCCTTATGTATCTTTATCTTCCCCATGATCATTATGGAGGAACTGAATTCTTAAGTTCCCTCATACCTCCCCCATTTCTCCATCTCCTACCCTCTCTGGTTAACAATGGACAAATTTTTTAAACCCACTACAATTACGCATAACCGACACCATGACGAAGAGAACACCGACAACAAAATGCACCTGAGGGAGAGGGGCTAGTCTGGAAAATTTAGGGTTAATTAAGGGAGAGAAGCGAGCTCTTTAATAAAGGTTTTATTGTAGAGGAGAGAACCCAGTCTGTTTTTATAGGGTAAAAAAAAAAAGGGGGAAAAGCTGAGCCTGGATATAAGGGGGATATAAGAGGAAAAGCATCTCTTGGTTGAACTGGATGGACAAATGTCTTTAAATTCCACTACAGTATGTACGCATAACCGACACCAATGACTGAAGAGAAGAGCCTGGATAATAGTGCGACATGAAGGGAGAGGAGCTGAGCTCTGTGATATATAGGGTTATATGATAGAGGAGAGAAGCTGGGCTCTGTGATATATAGGGTTATATGATAAAGGAGAGAAGCTGAGCTCTGTGATATATAGTGTTATATGATAGAAGGAGAGGAGCTGAGCTCTGTGATATATACGGTTCTATGATAGAGAGAGAGAGATGAGCTCTGTGATATATAGGTTTATATGATAGAAGGAGAGGAGGCGGGGCTCTGTGATATATAGGGTATATGATAGAGGGAGAGAAGCTGAGCTCTGATATATAGGGTTATATGTTAGAGGAGTGGAGCTGAGCTCTGTGATATATAGGGTTATATGATAGAGGAGAGAAGCTGACCTCTGTGATATGTAGGGTTATGTGATAGAGGGAGAGAAGCTGTGCTCTGTGATATATAGGGTTCTATGATAGAGGGTGAGGAGCTGAGCTCTGTAATATAGAGTTATATGATAGAAGAGAGAAGTGGAGCTCTGTGATATATAGGGTTATATGATAGAGGAGAGGAACTGAGCTCTGTGATATATAGGTTTATATGATAGAGAAGAGAAGCTGAGCTCTGTGATAAATAGGGATATATGATAGAGGAGAGAAGCTGAGCTCTGTGATATATAGGATTATATAATAGAGGGAGAGAAGCTGAGCTATTTGATATATAAGGTTATATGATAGAGGGAGAGAAGCTGAGCTCTGTGATATATAGGGTTGTATGATAGAGGAGAGGAGCTGAGCTATGTGATATATAGGGTTATAAGATAGCGGGAGAGGATCTAAGCTCTGTGATATATAGGGTTATATGATAGAGGAGAGAAGCTGAGCTCTGTGATATATAGGGTTATATGAGGGAGAGAAGCTGAGCTCTGCAATATATAGGTTTATATGATTCGGAGCAAGATTTCTGAGTAAAAAGCAAAGAAAATACTGACCGGACTCCTTAAGAGACAATAGGAGTCCTGCTTACCCTGCCAAAATACAATAATTGACAGTGTTCCCTGTATCTGTGTGTGTACAGTCACTATTTGTCAGTCACTATTTGGGAGGAGTCAGCAGTACTTTCAATTTAACTTTCACAGATTTTCTCCGCTTTTTTACTCAGAAATTCAGCATCAAATCATAAAAACTTATGTATCACAGAGCTCAACTTATCTCCTCTTCCATATAACACTATATATCACAGAGCTCAGCTTCTCTCCTCTTCCATATAACCCTATATATCACAAAGCGCGGCTTCTCTCCTCTATCATATAACCCTATATATCACAGAGCTCAGCTTCTCCCTCTTCATTTAACCTATTATATCACAAGAGTCAGCTTCTCTCCTCTTCATATAACCGTTTTATTATCACAGAGCTCAGCTTCTCTCTTATCATATATATCACAGAACTCAGCTTCTCTCCTTCTATCATACAACCCTATATATCACAGAACTCAGCTTCTCTCCTCTATCATTTAATCCTATATATCACAGAACTCAGCCTCTCTCCTCTATCATTTAATCCTATATATCACAGAACTCAGCCTCTCTCCTCTATCATTTAACCCTATAGATCACAGAGCTCAGCTTCTCTCCCTCTATCATATAACCCTATATATCACAGAGCTCAGCTTCTCTCCTCTATCATATAACCCTATATATCACATAGCTCAGCGTCTCTCCTCTATCATATAATCCTATATATATCAGAGAGCTCAATTTCTCTCCTTCTATCATATAACCCTATATATCACAGAGCTCAGCTCCTCTCCTCTATCATATAACCCTATATATCACATAGCTCAGCTTCTCTCATTTATCATATAACCCTATATATCACAGAGCTCAGCTTCTCTCCTCTATCATATAATCCTATATATTTTAGAGAGCTCAATTTCTCTCCTTCTATCATATAACCCTATATATCACAGAGCACAGCTTTTCTCCTCTATCATATAACCCTATATATCACAGAGCTCAGCTTCTCTCCTCTATCATATAACCCCTAATATCACACAGCTCAGCTTCTAACCCTCTATCATATAACCCTATATATTACAGAGCTCAGCTCCTCTCCTCTATCATATAACCCTGTATATCACAGAGCACAGCTTTTCTCCTCTATCATATAACCCCATATATCACAGAGCTCAGCTTCTCTCCTCTATCATATATATCACAGAACTCAGCTTCTCTTCCTCTAGCATATAACCCTATATATCACAGAGCTCAGCTCCTCTCCTCTATCATATAACCCTATATATCACAGAGCTTAGCGTCTCTCCCTCTATCATATAACTATATATCACAGAGCTCAGCTCCTCTCCTCTTTCATATTCTGTTCTTAAATGGGACTGTATAGGAACACCTGACAGGTTCCCTTTAACTCTCTGGCACTTTATTAGGTATACTTTGTCATGACACGAATTCAGCAAGGACATGGAATAATTGCTAAGAGAACTTGATTCATGTATTCATCACAGTTGCTGCAGTTTTGTTGGCTGCACATTCTTTTTTTATGCTTTAAATCCCATGTTCAACTATACAATAAAAATAATATAATTTCTTACAGTCACTACTTTTCAATTTATATAGAAAATTACTTACAATGTTGACTTATTTTGCATATACTTTTCATTTCTTATCTCTTCTGATCCTGAGCCTTTATTGTACACAAGAGCTGTATTCACAATTCTGCTGGTTGTCTTCAGACATCCCGCTAATAACTTAAAGGGGTCTTTCAAAACTTTAAAACATTTAAATTAGAAAATGAACCAATAGTCCCCCTAAGGTCCCTTACTGATGATGTCACATTCATGGAACGCATGGTTCTGCAGCCAATCACTGACCTCTGTGGTCACATACTCTACATGCAGATTGGTTGCAACATCATGTGATTCATGAATATAACCTCATCAGTGAGGGACCAGAGAGGTGGACACTGGAGCTCTGGCGGCGCTGGTACAGTGCTAATGGGAGTAGGAAGTATGGGTGAATTCTCTATGTGAGCACAATGGGATGAGGAAGGGAGGTTTGTAAAAGTCTTGTGAATTTCTATATAAGGCCAGATTAAGGCTTTCACCCAACCTCTGGATACCAGACCCACCTCATCGCTTATTGTGCCAACTAAAGCAGATATGGCCACCTGATACCCTCTTCACTGAAATCTGTGGTGCCACACTGGTGAGCCAGCTATTCCTTATGTCTAAAGAGAGATCCATATGCATGCATTTTCCTGGGGGTACCAGAGTTAAATAGTGTATAAGCACCCTAAACTGTGATTGTCAGGGAGATAACTTGGCAGGGTGGACTAGAAGAACTAACTTTGCCACGAGTCTTAACAGATCCTTGGGACAGTTGGTATTTCCTACATCATATTACTGTACTTTCTCTGTTGTAGCAGCCATACGTTTCAGATTATTAGTTACCATGGCAAGATATGAGCAGACACTGAACAAGCAGCAAATACTATTCCATCAGCTTTGAAGCTTCCAGAATTGTGAATGCAGCTATGAGGTACATTATTTTCTGTACAAGGTAAGTACCACAACATTAAGAGCCTCTGGTAGTTCTACATATATAAAAGTGTAATTGTGATCAGAAGTAACAAAGGTTTTGAGTTAAAGTACTGACAAAAAAACGAACTTTTCCTTTGTATCACAAAATTTTACCAACTCTATATGTTGTTTCATAAAATACAAGAAAAGCAGTCTACCGTTCTAACTAACACAAAGGCTTTATGTGGATTTATAAAGGTTGTCATATTCTGCGGCAGAGGTTTTGGGGGATCATGCTGGGAACATTTTGTGTCTCTCATCTATTAATAATCTGGTTTTATTTCTTGGTCTATTTGAGCTGGAATTGGTCCTGTGGTTCTCTATAGAGTTTATATTATCATGTAAATTTATAGATGAAAAACGTCCTCGTCTTTAAGTGTATGGGGGCTGAGGGGTAGGTAGCTGCCTCCAGATCTGCTCGAATTCATGTCTGATCAGAATCAGCGAATCAATTGTTTCATGAAGAGCTCTAATAGGGAAGTATATTGAGAGCCCTCTCTTCTAATCACTGCTCTGCAGGCTGGCACTGAGTGCATCACTTTAGCACAAACAACTGGCATTTTGTGGCAATGAAGTGGCCCCAGATGGGTTACATGTCCTGTCGGCATCGAAAACCAGGATTTCATGAGCTCCAAATAAGAATATATTCCAGTCAGCCATTAACAGACATATGCACCCATGTGTGATGACCAGAGATACTAGAGAGCTGGGAAAATATAGTTTTCAGATTTGCCGAAAGTTGTAGCTAGAGCCCCCGTTCAAGTGCTGGGTTACTTTAACCTCTTGTGATTAGAGGATTTAATGTTACCCACCTCCCCTTTTCATGATCCCAGGGTTAAAGGGGTACTCCTATTACATGGATTAGCTTTAAACATGTAGGCAAAGTTAAATAAAGATGATTACCAAGTATATTTCTGTTCTGATTTTCCTTTTGTAATTAATCTCTTACTTATTTACAGAAGCTTCCCTAAGCTGCCAACCACCCTTCTCTGCTCCAGCAGAGGCCGGGATGGTGATGTCACTCCCTGCTGTGTCTTATCAGCAGTTCAAGAACATGTTTAGCTTTTTTTACTGACAAAGTTTTACCCTTTAGAGTGCTGTATCTTTGTTCCCTGCTGTTTAAAACCCCTCCATCACCAATGTCCTTCCAATAGGCTCAACTAGGAATGGCAGAGCTGAAATGTCAGTCACTGCTGTAAAATCACTCATAGCCTGAATGGGAGCTCAGAGCCTGAAGCTGGCTGTGAAAAGAAGGCTCGGTGAAACAGACTGCTGGGAAAATCAGTCCTAATTTACAAGACCTGTAGAGAAGGGGTCCCTGCAATAGTTCTTATCCATTAAATTGAAGAATACATAGTCTGAGCCTCTTCTCTAAAGTAATCACTTCTACTTCCATTGTACTAAAGTCCTTGCAATTACTGATTAGTGAACTTTTTTTGGTACTTTTAATAACTTTATTTCAAACCATTTATAAAATAAAGACACACTACTATTGTCCTAAACAGTATGAACATGACTGTAACTATAGCCATTGCAGCCATAGCAGCTACCTAGGGGCCCACAGGTTGAGGGAAGCCCACTCATATACAAGAACATTGTATCTTTTTGTAAAAGAGAAAAATGTGGTGGCATTACGAAATCTAGTACTACTATGTGGTTCACTGCAATATGACATTATTATTAGACCTTTAATTATTGCAGTTGATGCTGATGTTTCCATTTCCTGTCATTAGATGGTGGGGCTTATTTGACCTTTTTCTGGGGTTCTTTGAATTCTTATTATGCTCCTGTCATGTATGTATGACTCCTCAACAAGGATTAAGTAAATTATAGCAATCACAAAATTATAAAACCCTCAAACTAGCTTATCAAAAGATGATGCACTGCAAAGGCACTTGTAATTACAGTATTACTTGCAGGCTATTCAAACGAATAGTTGACAGTGTAACACATGGTTGGGCCTGGTTCAGATAAGTTAGGGCCACTCTTTGTTAGCAACTGTAAAAATTACCTCATAGACGAGGCATCTCCCTCTGTAACATTATATACCATAGATAGATATATAAATAGATAGATATGAGAGAGAGAGATAGATAGATAGATAGATAGATAGATAGATAGATAGATAGATAGATAGAGATTGAGATAGATAGATAGATATGTAGATAGATAGATAGATTAGATAGATAGATATGAGATAGATAGATAGATAGATAGATAGATAGATAGATTAGATAGATAGATAGATAGATAGATAGATAGATAGATAGATAGATAGATAGAAAGGAGATGAAGAACATGAAAAAAATGTATTACCACTCCTGTAGTATATAATGTCTATGTAACCTGAGACTTGCAGACGCCAGATGAGAGATACACCGCTATAAAGCTCAGTGAAGTGCTGGCCATGGTTCTGAATTCTTCCTAGGGAAAGGAACCTTCTCAATCAGACTCTCTCAGTGGTGGCTCCACACAAGACCAACCTTTTATTCATCTCTCTCCAGGTATCCTTTTCCCAATCACAGGCTTAGTGATTATTACACTTGAGCTGAGCAGGAATCTTTAAAAAAAGGACTGTGCCCTGCATGAAGTCACTGTGGTCTACAGCTGATAATGGTTTTACTTCTACAGAATGGAGAGGTTAAGGGTCTAATAAAGGCCAAATCTGCTTCTCATTTCCTACTTCCATTCTCTCTTAAGGGTTGCTGAAGGCAGAGGAGTGAGAAAACATAGCAAGGAAAGTCTACTCCTATTATCATCACCAGCAAGGGGCACTATATTGTCCTATATAATCACAAAAGATGCGTCCAAAGTAATAATCATTAACTTGAACGTCCATCCAGTGTGAGCTAGCTCTTTAAACCCAATAAACAGATGTTCTATATGACATATATGTTACTTTACAGCCAATGCGCTGAATGTGTCTACTGGTTTTTTACACCAAATGATCAGTCTTATAATAAGTCTAGTATTATTGGAATAGCCACAGTTATGGTGCTCACAGGGGTTGTCACCCAGCTTTCCATATATCTTGAATGGCACATAAATCTGGATTGCTATGCAGAGTTACATCTCCATTATCCTCTGTACTGCTGCTCTGATTGTGCAACTGTCAGTCTTTACAGCAATTCTGTCATGTATTTGTGAACCACAAAGCAAAAGATGGAGACAGATAATTGTGCCTCCTAGGATAAATATTTGTAAGATACCTCAGTGTTGCTTAGTTGGTGAAACTTAAGGGGGTATTCTCACCACACAGATAAGCTTTAGGTAAAGGTAAATGAAAACTCATACATTGCTTTTCTGATTTTGCTGCATTTCAGAGCTAGAGCAGTACTTATCTCCTGCTTGTTCACATAAATTTCTCTAAGAGGGTTAATTGCTGGATGGTTGTACTGATGGCAAATTACTGACTGCAGCCTAGGAGCCTCTAGCTCGGGCTTTTTTAACCATATGTGTGCCGGGTCCATTTTTTCCTTTTTCTATTGGCGTCTATCTCCCACCGGTTACCGGAGCGGAGCATCAGTGACCAGCAGCTGCCGTACTAAGCTCTATGGAATAAAAATAGCCCTGTAAGCGCATATGAGTGTTGTGCCTCTCCAATAAAAGCGCAACATTCAAAGGGGAGAGTCTAACTCATATTCATCACTTCAATCTATTTTAATGGTATAACACTATTGTGCGCCCCCTCTCTTTTTTCTTTCTGCATACATAAATTTCTCTAGTTACCAGCCACTTCTCTCTTCCCTAGCAGCCCTGGACAGGCTGGCGGGGTCACTCACTGCTCTTTCTTATTAATCGCACAAGAGCTTGTTTATCCTTGTTACCGACAAAAATATAAAGCTCTGTAGCCTTGTACCTTGTTGTTGAAATCTCCCCATCACCAGTGTCCACCCAACAGGCTCAGCTAGGAATAATAGAGCTGATATCACTGCCCTAGAACTATCCTCAGACCAAACAGGGAGGGGAACATCCCTTGAATATCCTTTTTGTGATCTCTACCATAGATGTCTGATAGCCAAGGCTCGTGAGAATAGGGGTCCTAACTCCTATTTGGTAAACCAATGACAACAATATTCAGATGTACTAGCCACCAAACAACCATGGCATACTGCTCTAATAATGCTGCATGCCTACATCATATTTACACAGCATGCCCCATTTATACACATAGTTTTAGTAAGCCAATCCACATTAATGGCACAGGGTGTCATGGAACTCCACATCCATAGTGTAAGAAGCTGTCTATTATTTTGGCTTGTGCTGCATCCAAACCGAATAAGAGTTTGTAACAGGTTTCCCAAGGAATTTCACAAGAGTTGACGTTTCAATAGATTCTATCTGAAACATGTAGCATGACATTACCATGTGTTTCCTAACTGGGTTTGGGGATCTGAACCTCCACAATAGTTGCCACCGGATCAGACTGTGTCAGAGTGACTTTAGACTACATAAATCATCCTACCTTGTCACTGTGATTCTCTTAGGGGCTACCCTCTGCCACAGCTGACCTAACCTATTTGGAGGTTTACCACTTACATTGAGAGGGATGGATGAACCCCTAAGTGGAACCTTATGCCCACCACCTTCCACAGACCAGGGGCGTTGCTAGGGTCCTAAAACATCCGGGGCCCGGGCCCTTTGTGTTTTGCTCAGTAGGGCTGGGTTCACATGACATTTTTCACGCCACATTGTGAAACTGCGCATGATGTGTTTTTACAGAAAAAAACCCTTCTGCCCCTGTCACAAATTTTCAGTATATTCCCATAGAGTGACCCTTTATATCTATACTGCTCACAGTCACAGCACAATGAAAATCACCAATGACAAATTTACTTTTTCAAAACCCCCTCACCTCCGTAGGGACAGTGTAATACCCCTAAACAGTCACAAAACATCCACCGATACATGGAGCAAATCTACCAGACAAATGATTGTTACTAAAAACACCCCTAAAAACCCAAGCCCCAAAACTATTACTAAAAAAGGCCCAAATAATCCTGCCAGCCCCTGACCAAACGCAATCCCCAATGTGACCATCAGCTGTACACAGGCTTGATTACATATTTTAAACCGCCATACAGGGACCATTAGTGGTAGAGACTAGTTGTATGTAGATGCTCTGCAGAAATATAAGTGATTACACTGCAGTTACATTTAGGGGACTCACCGGAGACATCATTTCTGATCAAACGTTTAAATTTCCCTTTTCTTCTCCATCCGGTTCCAACCTTCATGCTGATATCTCCGGCCAATACTCGTCCCTGCAGATTTTGGACACAAATATCTTAGAATCCTCACATTTCCAGCAACTCTTTAATTATAGGTATATAAGTCCACAGGGTTTGGGGGGCCTGAGGCATGGTATAAAAGTTGGGCCACAGGCAGGTATATGGAAAAGGGCAATGAGGCAGGGATATAGGGGCACTCAGGCAGTATATAGGGGCCCCAGGCAGGTATAGGGGGGCCACAGGCAGGTATAGGGGGGCCCCAGGCAGGGATAGGGGCCACAGGCAGGTATAGGGGGGCAGAGGCAGGTATAGGGGGGCCACAGGCAGGGATATGGGGCCGAGGCAGTTTTAGGGGCACAGGAGTATAGGGGCACCAGGCAGTATAGGGGCCACAGGCAGGGATAGGGGCCACGGCAGGGATAGGGGGCCACAGGCAGGGATATGGGGCCCAGGCAGTATAGGGGGCCCAGGCAGTATAGGGGGCACAGGCAGGTATAGGGGGCCACAGGCCCGGTATAGGGGCCACAGGCAGTTTTATGGGGCCACAGGCAGGTATAAGGGGCACAGGCAGATATATGGGGCCACAGGCAGGAATATAGGGGGCCCCACAGGCAGTATATAGGGGCACCGAGGAGGTAAACGCTATAAAAATAACAACATTAATACTCACCCTTAGCATCCCCGGGAGGCGCTCTGTCCTCTTCAGCCTGCGCCTCCCGCAGCTCCTCGGGCGCACGGCCTATGACGCGCTGTGCGCCCGAGGACAGGCAGCGGCGTATGAGGTCATTACATCGCGCCGCTGCCAGCTGAGCCCCAAAGGGGGGCCCCGCCGGGTCCTCAGCGCTAAGAGGACCCGGCGCGGCCCCGCTGTGTCGGGCCCGGAGAGGTCCGACACTGTCTGCGGGGAGGGAGCGCTCGCTCTCTGCTCCGCAGAAGCCCGCAGTTGTAAAGTGCGTCCCGCGGACGCACATATAGCTGCAGGGCCAGTCGGTGCTCCAGGCCCCAGGCAGCGGCCGGGAGCACGGGAGGTTCGGGGCACAGGGGGTTTTATTTGGGGCCCGAGCCCCGGACAAAACAGCCTAGCGACGCCCCTGCCACAGACCAAAATTTGCCATGACTGCAAACATGTGAAGTGTTTGTCATATGATCTCCATGCTTTAACTAAAAGGTCCTAGGTCCTGCAAGTCACTCACAGTTCCAGTCCACATAATCAAAGTTACTGTCTCTTTAAAGACTGCATAGACCCTCATAAAGTTGTAACACAACAGAGCATGAACATTATAACACACATGCAAAAGAGAAACATGGACCGCACAACCTTGCTACTGTATATGTTGATCTAATGCTTCTCAGCATAATTTTTTACAAAAGTGAACAGGAGGTTCTTAGTATAGTTTTTGATCAAAATGTATTTGCCCACTTGCCACTGACCCTGCCACTTGACCTCTTTAAAGTTGGCTAATCAGGGTTTTTGCTGCGGCGATGGCCGTCATGCAGTGTTGTCCCCATTTAGTGTAGGGACCCAAAAAAGTATACTACAGAACCTCCTGTTCATTTTTGTAAAAAATTATGCCGAGAAGCATTAGCTCAATGTATAGCAAGGATGTGCGGTCCATGTTTCTTTTTTACATATGGTTTATGAACATTATAACATTTTGTAGATACAAAACTCTTCTCAGGTTAGAAATAATAACTCCTTCATACACCTTGGTTCTGGACACTCAAAAGAAGGAATGATATGATTGAGTTTTTGTCCTTGTGTCTTATCAGGCCAAAGACTATGAGGTCTCTTCAGAGGGGTAGCTATTCAGCTATTTTAGACATTTCCTAAGACAAAAATGTCTAATATTAAAACTTCTAAAGTCTTCTCAGCTTCTAAGACAGATGTCATCTGAACCACTTACTTAAGCTCTGAAGCCTTTTTTTTTTTTTTTTTGCTTTATGGTTAACATAAGGGGGTTGAGCCTGCTATCATCACAGTTTGGGTAGCATTTGCCCTTGTCTGCATATGCGTTAGAGCTGCTACTCATTCCTGTTACAATCTCCTCATTTGACTTTTCTCCTGAGTCCTCACAGCACTGCCATAGCACAATACACTGTCTACCCCGACTACACTGACACGTCCCTGTATACAACCTACAAAATACTACAAAATAAGATTGCAGTTTTAATGCATAAGAATTTTATGACTTCTTAGAAAGTCAACCATTACAGTGATGAGTCCCATACAAAGATTGAGACAGACAATGCAGCTGCTATAAAGTTTCTGAGAGTGCAAGTTGGGCAAATCATAATTATGCCACTGAGTTAGGGTTGGTATAATGAGGGTCAGGGTTGAAGTGGAGATGGGACTAGGTTTGGAGTAAGTAGGAGAGGTTAGGGTTGAAACAGGAAGGGTTTTGATGTTGTGGGGGAAAAGACCAAAGTTAGATTACATAATGGATTAGGGTTAGTATGGGGAAATTAACCATCAGCCTCTGCATGCTTGTTGGAAAGATTAAAAAAGGAGCATTTAAATCATCCTAATAAACTATAACAAATGGGGAAGTGCAAATTGTATCAAAGTGCTTCAAAGCAAATTCCCAAGAAGCCTAATGTAGACATAACATTAATATAGTGAGATTGAAGGATTTTTATGTGGCTTAAAAACTGGAAACAAATGTAATTTCATATATTTGAAAAGAAAATGTAAAACCTTGAAGTAAATTAGATAAAATTTCAATACCTTTTAATATGCTGCTGGCAACTAAAGGAGAAATTCAAAAAAGGCGCAATTTATTTTAATCAGACTGCACAGTATCATATGTCCCAATTAAAGCAAACAATGAAATATTCAGAACTTCCTTATAACACTATAAAAGATTTGATCCAAATGACGCTGAGCAGGAGAGATGCAGTGATATTCAGCACAAGACAAGGCTGAGAATGGATTACACCTGCTCTTAACACAACTTCAGGGTTGTAAATGAAGAAAGCAATTCCCCACAATACACTATAGCACAAAATTGCAGGTCAGCTCAATTCAAGTGAATGGGACTGGCTGCAGTTCCTTTCGCACCGTGTGGCTGGGAATACCACTGTGTGGGGAAAAGCAGCTCTCACTGAGGGTCCAAGAACTGGGGGCTCTCATGTGCCATGTTGTATGAAATGGGGATTAAATTCAGCTCAAGTCAAGTAACAAAAAGACTGAATGGAATTTTTCTGTTTAAACAGATATTGGGGTTATTCCATTATTAGGATCATATTTATGATTCTAAATCAGATATTAGGGCAAATCAGAGCAGCAGCAGCAGTAGGATCTAATGATAGGGACAAGCATATCTGTGTATCCGCTCTGCTGGTTCTCTGCTGGAGACCCTGGAATGTCATTAATTGTCTTTTTTTCCAGAATAATTGCAGAGTTAAAGTGAGTGGTATCGGTGCCGTGGTATATGGCGCAGCTGTGAACTTCCTTCCTTTATGAAAACTAATGAAGACAGCTGTAACCCAGGCAGCACCTGCTTATAGAAAGCTATCATTTACTATTGATAGTCATGGGAGATTGTCTGTGTAACACTTTATATTCACTGGTGGAGGGACAGCAGCCATTAGTGTTGATAATTCTCCAATTTTTATTCACACATTTCACGGCCATTAGAAACTGGAGACAGTGAGAGGTTTCTACTGCCAGAAATATTTTCAAAAAATCATTGTTACAAAGAGATGTTATCATCAAAAAATCCCCCAAAAACTCATCAAAATGCAACAAAAATTCATCATTTCCACCTGAACTTTCAAACATGGCATTATATCTGTGGCTGAAGCAATAGTCAAAGTTTAGTAATAGTCAATATCAGAGGTACACTAAGATCTAGTCTCACAGGCAATAAAAGTCATGGGCCCCTAACCACCCACTGTAGTCATGATACATTAAATAGGGTAAATACATTGAAACCTTACTAGGCCCATCTTCTACCAAAAGCAACTATAATTTTAGCCATAGGGCAGTGGCCCTAGGCCGTCCTGGAGTCCAATTCAACCCAGAAGATAAAATCTCTACAGTGGATCTTTTGTATGTTGGGCATTTGGAAGGCATTTGCCTTTTTATTTGGATAGATCAGCGCGGGACAATGAGGGGCAAATCTCATCATTTTCTTTGGCTACACCCGGCTCCACAAATGAGTGTGAATGTTTTTTTTTTTTTATAAACCTGGTAAAGTACCAGTACAATGAGGAATTTTACACCCTTTTTTTTATGCATCTGGTTTTGAATGTCGTTTGTATACAAATTTGCTAGAAATCAAAAGATACCTACTGACAAAGTTATGTAATATTCATATGTAGATTATTTTTAAACATGTAGGGATTTATTTTTTAAATAAATGAAGGATAAACTGCAATTTTTCTATAAACGCTTACTTTTTGGAGAGGGCGTTTATAAGCCAAAAAGATGGAGCACGTTACGTGTATTCATTGTTTAAGCCAGGTAATTATTATATTAAAGGGTACAGTGTTTGTTTTGTGTTTTTCTCATTCACTTTTTCCATTAGCGAACATCTGGGTAGGGAAAGCTGTTTCCAACTTCCACCGCTGTAGATAGAAAAGACTCGTAGATTCACAATGAACGTTAATGATGTCTTTTCACAGAGCTTCTGCTCTGGAATTGGATTAGTGTCTCTGCTCACAGAAGAATAAGTGAATAGGAAACAATGGGAGAGTACGTATGGGAATTTTGGAATTGTCACTACAACACATTGAGGCCTTCTCTATTTTGTCGGGGCGGTTTTGTGATAAATTATGTCAAGGGTGGTGTTCATACAGTAAGTATCTGCGGGAAAATAACTTACGAACAATGTTCTTGTGGATGAGCATGGGTCCTCTCATTCATTCTAGGGCAGAATGCTTTTTTTTTATTTTTTTTTTTTCCTTATTAAATTCGAGTGTCATAAACAAATCAGACAGAGCTATGATTGAAGCTGTGGTCGCTCAATTGGCAAGGAGTTTTAAAGGAAATATCTTGTAGAAAAAGTCTTTTAAAAGTTGAGTTCTCTTTAATTTTTTCTATTGGTCCCCACTCTTCTGTGCACATCATAGAGATTTAGCAAAAGATAAATGGCTAGAGGACTTGGTCCTCATCAAATACTCACTGATTTCAATAATGAAAGACGTGGAAGAAATAGAGGACCATTTTCCTATGGATCCAAACACCCAGCAACAGGGGGTACAAAGAGTTTATCTTTTCCTCAGTTTTCCATGCTCCCTCACTCCTCCTCCTAGTTTTGGTTCATACTATGGACAAAGATCTGTAGGTAACATAGATATGAGACTACTGATATAACAGACTGAAGAAGTATCTATGCGACAAACCCACTTTCACTCACTGTGTATTACTCATGAGGTTTTCCTTCGTTGTTAAGCACTTTTGAGGCTGTCGCTGGTGCCTAATTTCTGGTTCCACCTACAATAGGGAGGCGTGGCCACACCCTGCAGGAATTTTAAATACCCAGTGCACAGCTTTGTGTTTGTTTGGCTTCCCAGCTATTTGCCATGTGGTGTTTATAGGAGCTCCTTCTATTAACTATGGCATGGGATTTGGCTCTACTCTTGATTTTTCTTTTTATATCTTGCATTGTGTCTTTGGCTGAGTACTAAGTCTGTACTTGTTATATCCTTGTCTGTATTACCATGTTTGCTTTTTACTCCCAAGCTTGTACCTTGTTTGTACTTGGTGGATGCACCTTTTGTACCAGCTCAGTAATTTCCTTGTAACCTTTCTGTGTTTTGTCTTGTAGCAGCTATCTGTACTTGGAGGTTTGTCTGTCATTCTTGTACCCATCTCAGTACATTGTCTGTACCTTGCCTGTGTCTTGCCCTGTACCCAGCTCAGTTTCTTGTCTGTACTTTGCCTGTGTCTTGCCCTGTATCTAGCTCAGTAACTTGTCTGTACCTTGTCTTTATCTGTTTGTGCCCCAGTCTATATTTTGCTGTACTCTTTGACGGTGTCTTGGCTGTGCTAACCACACCTACGCACGTGTGATTGGAGTGTGTCTTGCCTTGTACCTTTCCCTGTACCTTGCCTTTACCACAACTCCCCCCGTATGTTTTGTATTCTACCTATGCAAGGTACCTTTTTTTGAAATTGCCTTAATTTTCGCCTTGTACTTGTGGTTTTCCAATAGCCTTCATTTGAATGGATCCTATTTTGCTTGGTTTGTTTTTTGCTTGAGTTTGCTCTCTTTTACTTCGGGTATCTTCTTATTCTTGTTCTGCCTTCTCAGACCATGTTTCTGTCTCTTTCCTGGTGACTGCACGAGCGGATCGACCTCTGGTCAGCTTACCACTGCCATGGGGGGAGTTGCTCTGAGGGTGTGAGAAACTTGGCTATGCTAAGTCAACTTTACCACCAGAGGCTCTGAGAAAAAGGAATTAGTCATTCTAGTTGATCACCCTAGAGAAGGACCCGAATCAGTGCACGTGGGTTCACAACCCGTCGTTAGTGTCAATCTATAGCTCTTGATAATAATGCAGCCCAAACCTATTTGCTATAGCTCTCATAAATCAGCAACAAAGGGAGTTGAGGTTTTTATTTTGATTACTCACCTCTACTACATTTGCTTGATGGACAACTTCTCATTTCTGTAGTGGATAAGTAATGGCCTTTGTGATAGGGACCCCAAAACCAGAATAGGAAGACAGGAACAAAAAGACAGTTGGCATTATGTGCCTGAAAGATCTCAAAGGCTCTGGTTTTGTCTCTGTACTACTTGAATCCGACCCTCTTTAGTGGAGAAGCTGGACGCAGTTCTCTTCTTGAGTACGAGGTGAACAATAGAAAAAAAGACAGGGATAAACAAACACAAATTAAAAGGTATCTAAGCAAGGATATGGTGGTGGAAACGCCAGAGGGTAAAGAGTAGAAATAGTAGTACACACAAAAGGCCGAAAAGATGATTGAAGGTCAACAAGGAGGCAGTAGAGGTCAAGAAATCTAAAAATGACATTAGCAAAATTAAACACCACACATAGCAACAAAAGAGAGATAACCGGCAATTTGCTGAAGCCATAGTGGACCTACTTTAAGGGATGCCCAGCATCCATAAACAGGCGTTTGATTGGAACCGGTCCTCTGTACCAGACCACAAAGAACATAACAATACAGTACGAAGGATGTCAGTGGTGCAATGCATGCCGGTTCACTCACCACTCAAGCAGAATGATTTGCAGCCTTTCTAGTGACTAGCCGGGAGAAACCAGATGGATGTGGCAGAGCTGTCAATGACACTAGTCAGCCCCGCAAAACGACATATTCAGCCCCCCTCGTTTTTGTAAAGATCCCTGAACATACGAAATAAAATTCACTGCATTCAAAAGCACAGTTTCTGCTGTACATTGCAGACAGACGACTTGTCTGTGGCAGGACTATGATACACAGGCACAGTCGAACGCTTTTTGGTTTTAAATGAAGACTCTTGGCATATGGGTCCAAGAGTCAGACACTCATACTCTAAAAAGAAAGAGAGAAAGAGGGTTTTCTGGAATGGGATTCCATATCTTAAACCATGTACGATAGAGGTATTTGTTTCCAAAAAGTTACATTATTTTTCTAAGTTTCAAGAAAGCATGGATCACCAGTGTTATGGAAACCCAACCTCCATTAATTATGGCTTAATGAGCATGATCACAGCAAATGTAATGGGACGGTCTTATTTTGTTTTGTTCTACTCTTTATATCTAAATACCTTAGAATCGCAGGTCTTAGGTTGTTATATAGGTGGCCAGCCTATTATTTGAGACCACACTACTTCTCCATATGAAGTCCGTAGGTTTCCACAAATTCACTATGGTAAATGTGAGCAGCACCAAACAAGAAGAGAAAAGGAGGCTCTAGGGAGTCAATCCTGAGTTCCATTACAGACTTGGTGGTAATGCCTCTAAAAAAAAAAAAAAAAATAAAAAAAAAAAACCTTTAGCACAGTAGTGTGGGAGTGAGATTTCATGACCTCCATTCTGCTTTAATTTTGGTGTACTCATAATATTAGTGGCACAGTGTTCAGTAAATTCAACTTACAGCATTGACCTCTGAGCTATGTGCCAGGGTTTTGATTGTAAATCTACTTAATCACAGGCATTATGTATCTCGTGGGTATGTTTTCTGTCTTTAAATGCTTGTAGCTGCATGATATAGTGACATTTGATTGTTGTATGACACATGTGCTTCAACACCCGTTATGGCAATTATGTATTGATCAGTTTGGAGAGAAATACAGAAAATCTAGTTTATGAGTTGATATCAGCTGAATATATCACTTATGTAAAACTGTTGGGAAGCTACTTGTCTTGCTGGTCCATTGAGTCTATCTGTAGTGAAAGATCATGTTGTACAGTACATAGATCTTCCATCAGTCATTAATAGCTGGCGCATTTAGATGTATTTATGCCAATGGATTTCTATTCTGCACAAAGTCAATGAAAATATATTCTCCAGCTCTTAATTAAAACCACTTAGCAGCTGTTCAATACTCTCCATAACTGCCTGCTGGTGGCCTTAGGTTGCGATAAAACTGCAAGGAAATTATTGCTCATTGAAAAGGGAGGAGAAGATGATATGGAAAACACAAAGATGAAGAATGCAGATCTGAAAGGAGGAACATTTATTGGCTTGTGGAAGCGGACGGTTCCTGACCACATCTGAAACATGGGCATAGCTCAGAGGGGTACAAGGATAGCAGTCGCACACTGGCCCTGGTGCCAAAGGCAGTGGCGTGAATTTTTGCCACCTAGAGCTGACCCTGAGCTTCCACCACTTTTACAGACCACACCCCATAATTTTACAGGCTCCTCCTCAAACCATAGAATATTATTGAAGCTTAAATAAATCATACTTTTATGTCATGACATTCTAAGAGCCAAAACATTTTTACTGTTTTGTTGATAGGGCTATGTAAGCTTTATATTTAAAGGATACGTTAACATTTTTATTGTTACCAAGGTTCTCTCTGCTATATAAGAAGACATAAGTGTTGTAACTGGAGCATGGCATGTGGTAGGCACTAGTTCAGATTTGCATTGCGGCCTGGGAGCTTCTAGTTAAGGCTATAGCAATATTGGCAAAATATTGAGGGAGAAATCATTCTTCATGAGAAGAATGGTGAAGATTAGGAACCAAGATTGCAAAGGAGCCCCTTTATAATACAGATGAACACCACCATGGTGCTTACTAACTACAACCGGAAGATTATTTGCCTCTATTGCATTTTGCTTCCAGCCTTGTTTTAAAGCTCCAGGGCACCGATTAAAAATCTATAATAGACCCCCATCATGAACCAGTTGTAATACTGCTACATCTTCACTAAGTATAGCTACACCCTTAGTTGTAGAGATTGTGGTAAGGGCTCACTGACATGTTCTCATCTCCTTTCAAACTAAGGGGTGCAATCACACTGGGTTGATCCCACCATTCTCCTGCGGCAATTTAGCAGATGCATTATCTATGGAACTTATAATTTTGCTGGGATATTATTATGGGAATTCTGTTATAAGAACAAACCAATTATAAATAGGTGTTGACCCATCAAGCAGGTTCTTACTGCATATCTTACACTATCTTACATAAAGGAATTGCTACTTGTTTTCACTAAAGTTGCTCCAGATCTGAGCTTTACTCTAAGGATGAATGTCAATCTCTCACTATTCTACTGTGCAGTTTAATGCCCCTTCTTTTCACAGTATGTGTAGCTGAGACTAACAGAATAAGTTTCCAATTGCTGGGAGCCCCCACAATCAGCTTTTATTATACAGGTACTGCCCAGTAAATGTTCAGTTTACCTAAAAATATGATATAGTAGGTTAGCTCTAATATACAGTGGATCTCCATTGATTTCTATGAATGCTTGCTGAAGCTTGCTAGATGCAGCTCTCAGATGTAGCTCATAAAAAGTGGTCTGATGGGTGATTCTCATTAAGCTACTCAGCATGTCATAACAGAGCTCAAGGCATTGTGTGTTGGTTTCCTATTTTGCTCTATAATTTTTTAATATCTAAATGGTTTCAATGGTTTTTGTTTATCTTGATGGTCATTGCGATTATTCTACAGATTGATGTTCTAAAGTTAAAAGTGTTTTCTGAACCCCCTAAGGGGCCGTTTACACGGCAAGTGACAAATACCAGTCAGTTATGCGACCGGTATTTGCACTGTTTTGCTGCCGTCCCCACAGCCGCGGGGGCGATGGTTTTTCTCCGCGATGAGCGGAGAAAAGCCCTCCACCTTCACATTGAGATGCACATATTCCGTCCAGAAACCGGACGGAAGATTGTGCTTGCTCAATGCTTTGCGGGCGGTAAAACCGCCGGGTGGAAAACCCGTGCAGTGGGGTTTGCTGCACGGGTTTTCCATAGAGCAATGTTGTGCTCATTTTCGGCCGGTTTTTCAGGCGGTCTGCAAAACCGCAAACCGCCTGAAAAACCGGCCAAATACCCGTGCAGTGGGACATGCCCTAAATGGCCACAATAGAAAATATCAAAAGAAATTGTATCTAATATAATAGTATAGAAATGTAAAAACAATACTTTATTAAATCTTATTATAAACAATAAAAAATATATAATAGTAACAGACAAAATCACACCCAAATAAAAAAATGTACTATCAACTAATCCCACTGAAACATAATACTATACATCATACAGTGATAACAGTATCAAAAAATCACATAAATAAATACAAAAACATCAGTTCAATACATCACCAAGGATCAGCAGATTGGAGTGAACCAAACCACCCCGACACGCGTTTCCCTTTGAGAAAGCACAGGCGAAACGCGCGTCGGGGTGGTTAGGTTCACTCTAATCCGCTGACCCTTGGTGATGTATTGACTGACGTTTTTGTATTTATTTATGTGATTTGTTGATACTGTTATCACCTGTAAAAGTAAATTTTTTCATTTTGGGGGGGGACATTTTTTTTTTTTTTGGG
>JAODAL010055066.1:0-24219 GCA_025379985.1 Phyllomedusa bahiana | reverse complement strand
CTCCTCATCTTTGGGTTTTTTCAACGTCCCATTAGCTATTACAGTGGGGAAAAGAAGTGTTTAGTCAGCCACCAATTGTGGAAGTTCTCCCACTTAAAAATAAAATGAGAAAACAAATCCTGAAAATCCCATTGTCTGATCTGAAATAATTTATTTGCAAATTATGGTGGAAAATAAGTATTTGGTCCCCTACAAACAAGCGAGATTTCTGGCTCTCACAGACCTGTAACTTCTTCTGTAAGAGGCTCCTCTGTCCTCCACTCACTACCTGTAGTAATGGCTCCTGTTTGAACTTATCAGTATAAAAGACTCCTGTCCACATCCTCAAACGGTCACACTCCAAACTCCACTATGGTGAAGACCAAAGGCCTGCCGAAGGACACCAGAAACAAAATTGTAGCCCTGCACCAGGCTGGGAAGACTGAATCTGCAATAGGCAAGCAGCTCGGTGTGAAGAAATCAACTATGGGAGCAATAATTAGAAAATGGAAGACAAACAAGACCCCTGATAATCTCCCTCCATCTGAGGCTCCACACAAGATCTCACCCCATGGGGTCAAAATGATCACAAGAACGGTGAGTAAAAAATCCTAGAACCACACAGGGGACCTAGTGACCTGCAGAGAGCTGGGACCAACATGAAGGCCACCATCAGTAACCCACTGCATCACCAGGGACTCAGATCCTGCAGTGCCAGACGTGTCCCCATGCTTAAGCCAGAACCACATGGGGGGACCTTGTGACTGACCTGCAGAGAGCTGGGACCAACATAACAAAGGCTACCATCAGTAACACACTGCGCCGCCAGGGACTCAGATCCTGCAGTGCCAGACGTGTCCCCCTGCTTAAGCCAGAACCACATGGGGGGACCTAGTGACTGACCTGCAGAGAGCTGGGACCAACATAACAAAGGCTCCCATCAGTAACGCACTGCGCCGCCAGGGACTCAGATCCTGCAGTGCCAGACGTGTCCCACTGCTTAAGCCAGTACATGACCGGGCCCATCTGAAGTTTGCTAGAGAGCATTTGGATGATCCAGAAGAGTATTGGGAGAAGGTCATATGATCAGATGAAACCAAAGTACAACTGTTTGGTGCAAACACAATTTGTCGTGTTTGGAGGAGAGAGAATGTCGAGTTGCATCCAGAGAACACCATAGCTACTGTGAAGCATGGAGGGACCACTGTGAAGCGGGGGGAAGAGGGCAACATCATGCTTTGGGGCTGTTTCTCTGCAAAGGCACCAGGATGACTGATCCGTGTACATGAAAGAATGAATGGGTCCATGTATCGTGAGTGCAAACCTCCTTCCATCAGTAAGGGCATTGAAGATGAAACATGCTGGGTCTTTCAGCAGGACAATGATCCAAAGCACACCACCAGGGCAATGAAGGATGGCTTTTTTAAGAAGCATTTCAAGGTCCGGGAGGGGCCGAGCCAGTCTCCAGAGCGCAACCCCAGAGAACAGCTGGGGGGGGAGGTGACAGTCCGTGTTGCCCAGCGACAGCCCCAAAACATCACTGCTGTAGAGAAGATCTGCCTGGAGGAAATTGGGCCAACTCCCAGCAACAGTTTGTGCCAACCTCGTGAAGACAGAAGTTTTGACCTCGGGTCATTCCCAACAAAGGAGATAGAACAAAGGATTGAGAGGAACTTTTGTTATTGACCAAAATACTTATTTTCCACCAAAATTCTGCAAATAAATTCTCTCCAAATCAGACAATGGGATTTTCTGGATTTGTTTTCTCATTTTGTCTCTCATAGTTGAGGTCGACCTATGATGTCAATTACAGGACGCTCTCATCTTTTTAAGTGGGAGAACTTGCACAATTGGGGGCTGACTAAATACTTTTTTCTCCACTGTATTTTAGCTATGACAGCTATGAGTTGGTCGGTGTTATTCTTTACCATTTTAATAGTGCCTGACATCACCCATATGTCAGAGGCAAATATATCAGGACTGATTCATGCATCACAATTAAACCCCGAGACCCGAATTACGCTGCCGTATTTATGGGTAATTTATAGCCTCATTTTCTGCTGTCGTGTAGACTCGGAATATGCACTAAATTGATCAAATTGTCAAAAGTGTCTAAAAAAAAAAAGCTGGGAAAGAAAATGTACTCGGTGACCTGCAGTTCCACAAAGACACTGGTGGTGGCAGCAAAGTATAGAAGCAGAGCGCGCCTCTGCCGCCCTCGGCTCAACGCTGCTATGGTTAAATCTAATATTTGGTTTTATCCAGACATCGGAGACCCTTTAATTTTGTGCTTCTGAAATGCGCGTGAAAATTGAGAAAGTGCTGGAAATAAAGTCAAACATTTTATACTTAACTTTATTATAATTGTAATAGGAATGAGAGGCCGTTTTCTCTTTTAGCTGCATTGTGCCGTATCCAAGACCATAATATACTGTAATATCGTTCAGCGCGGAAGCCGGATCTATTAACTCCAAGAGGCAACAGCTTCTCGGTGAAATTCTTAAAATATGGCGGAGTTTTCTGCATTGTATTAAAGGGAAAGTTCCCCTTAAGCCAAGGCTTTCCTGTTTATTAGATAATACGGCTGGTGAGACTGGGGCACGAGACGGTCATGGTAAAATGGACCATGTTGGGCTTCGGATCTGGGTCAAAGCTGAATTTAACCCAAATCTGAGCAGTTCGAGTCGGCCTAAATTAACATTTGTTGTTAATTACCAGAAAAAAAGTCAATCGCAACTCTAACCTCAAGAAGAAGTCTGTGTAGACAGAAATGCTGCCATGCCAGCTGTCTCCGTCTTTCTATGGTTTCCAAATAGAGGCCATAAGCTGAAGTTTCCCATAAAAATTGAATGAAAGTCTGCGCAGCGCGGGCCCTCTTTTTCCTGAAGTGGAACGTTCTTACACCTGAGCAATTCGAGTTGGCCTAAATAAATATTTGTTGTAAATTGTCAAAAAAAGTCAACCATAACCCAAGTAATGACCTAAAGGGTCCACGTAGAAGGAAATGCTGGTGGTGAGCTGTCTCCTTCTTTTTTTATGGGGGTTCCAAAAAAGAGCCCATAAGCTGAATTCCCATAAAAAATGAATGAAAAAAGTTCTGGCAGGGCAGCCACCTTGTTTCACTGAACTGGAATATTCTTTAAACTGTCAAGGGGCCGCATTTTTTTCATTTGTGTCCCCCCAGAGCATTGTTTTTTAAAGGAATTTCCCCCTTAAAACCAACACTTCCCGTTTATCGTAAAAAGTATGGTGAGACTGGGGCACGAGACGGTTATGGTAAAGCCATGAATAGTAACCTTTATCATGACCGTGTTGGGCTTCGGTTTTGGATCAAAGCTGAATTTAACCCAAATCTGAGCAGTTCGAGTCGGCCTTAATTAACATTTGTTGTTAATTGCCCAAAAAAAAAATCAATCGCAACCATAACCTCAATAAGAAGTCTGTGTAGAACAGAAATGCTGCGCATGCGCAGCTCTCTCCGTTCTTTTCTATGGGAGTTCCAAATAGAGTCCAGTAAGCTGAAGTTCCCATAAAAATGATTGAAAAGTGCTGCGCATGCGCGGCCACATTTTTTCACTGAAGCTGGAACATTCTTACATCTGAGAAATTCGAGTTGGCCTAGATTAATATTTGTTGTAAATTGCCAAAAAAAGTCAACCATAACCCCAGTAATGACCTAAGAGGTCCACGTAGAATGGAAATGCTGCGTATGTGCAGCTGTCTCCGTTCTTTTCTATGGGAGTTCCAAAAAGAGCCCAGTAAGCTGAAGTTCCCATAAAAATGAATGAAGAGTTCTGCGCATGCGCAGCCACCTTGTTTCACTGAAGCTGGAATATTCTTACATCTGTCAAGGGCCTGCATTGTTTACATTTGTGTCCCCACCAGAGTATTGTTTTAAAGGGAAAGTTCACCTTGAGGCAACACTTTCAGATATATTATGTAACACAGCTGCGGTGAGACTGGGACACGAGATGGTTGTAGGGGAACCAGAAATACTACCCATGATCACGATCAGTATTGGGCTTCAGATTTGGGTCACATTCGACCAAAATCTGAGCAATTCGATTCAAGTTGGCCTGAATTCACTTTTGTTGTAAACTGGTAAAAAAAAAAAAACTCAACCGCAACCAATAACCCCAGCAACGAGTTCACAAGCTGAGCGGTCCGCGAAGAACAGAAATGCAGCGCATGCGCAGCTGTCACCGTTCTTTTCTATGGAGTTCCAAACAGAGCCAGGTAAGCTAAAGTTCTCAAAAAAATGAAATAAAGAGTGCTGCGCATGCGCGGTCACCTTGCTTCATTGAAGCTGGAACATTCTTACATCTGTCGCGGGCCTGCATTTTCTGCCTTTGTGTCTGCACCAGAGCATTGTTTTAAAGGGAAAGTTCACCTTTAGCCAACGCTTTCCTGTATAATAGCTAATATGTCTGCGATGAAACTGGGTCATTAGATGGTCTTGGTGAAATCATGAATACGAACCATGATCATGAACCATACTGAGCTTTGAATTTGGGTCAAAGTCAAATTCGACCCAAATCTGAGCAATTCGACTCGAGTTGTTCTGAATTAACATTTGTCATAAACTGCCAAAAAATTAACTGTAACCGTAACCCCATTACAAGTAAAACAGAAATGAGGCGCATGCGCAGCCGTCTCTGTTCTTTTATATGTGAGAACATAGAGCCCAGTAAGCTGAAGTTCCCATAGAAATAAATGAAGAGTGCTGCGCATGCGCGGCCACCTTGTTTCAGTGAAGCTGTCGCTGGCCTGCATTTTCGGCAATTGTGTGCCCACCAGAGCATTGTCTTAAAGGGATAGTTGACCTCTAGCCAACGCTTTCAGATATATTAGGTAATAGGGCTTTGGTGAGAGTGGGGCATGAGATGGTTGTGCTAAAACCATGAATACTAACTATGATCATGATAGGTATTGGACTTCGGATTTGGGTCAAAGTCAAATCTGACCCAAATCTGAGCAATTTGATTCGAGTTGACCTAAATTAATTTCTGTCATAAATTTGCAAAAAATCAACAGCAACCATAAGCCTTGTAGAAAGTTTACCAGTTACAAGTGGTATACATAGAACAGAAATGCTGCGCATGCGCAGCTGTCTATATTCTCTTCAATTTCCAGATACAACTGAGGTTCGCATAGAAATTAATGAAGAGTGCTGCACCTTGTTTCACTGAAGCCAAAGCATTCTTAAGTCCGTTGTGGGCCTGCATCTTCTGCATGGTCATGGAGCAACCATGAATACCAACCATGATCATGAGAAGTTTACTTTAGGTCAAAGTCAGATTCAACCCAAATCAATTTGGATTGGCCCAAGTTAATTTTTTGCCGTAAACTGCCCAAAAAATTGACCATAACTCTAACCCCGACTTTGGGTAAAGGTTATGAATACACTAGGGGCGACATGTCCGAAAAATGGCGCATCTATGCCAGTTTTAGGCGCATTAAATCAGTGGAAAGTGCGCCTGAAAGTCTGATTCTTTATAAAAATTTGCGTCAGGTATACCTTGCATAGATTACTTAATGCGCCTAAAATGGCACATCGTATCAAAAAGGGCGCATTGCATCAAAAAAGGAGGCATACCATCAAAAAAGGGTTCATTGCATCAAAAAAGGGGGCATTGTATCAAAAAAAGGGGGCATTGCATCAAAAAAGGGGGCATTGTATCAAAAAAGGGGGCATTGCATCAAAAAAGGGGGCATTGTATCAAAAAAGGGGGCATTGTATCAAAAAAGGGCGCATTGCATCAAAAAAGGGGGCATCGTATCAAAAAAGGGGGCATTGTATCAAAAAAGGGGGCATTGCATCAAAAAAGGGCGCATTGCTCAAAACTCGGTACATAGCATATCATTGGTAGTATATGGTATGCGTCTATCGAGGCTCATTGCCCGACGGGGGCGCATAACATATGTAAGGCGCCTCAATAGGCACATTTCGCGACGGGGGAGCACAGTGCACCATATTTAGGCGCATTACAAAGTGTCGTGCCCGGGGTATAATGCGTCTAGTTTTGGTGTACGACAGTTCATTCACAAGAATATGGCGTCAAAAGTGGGTTTGCCGCAAAATAGAACAAAAAACTGGCGTTGGCTTGTTGGGACATGTCGCCCTAGATTTTTTGGAGGCAATTCACAAATTTTTTGTACATTTTTTTTTTGCTGGTTTGTTTGGGCAACCTAAGGGCATGTCCTCATGGCAGGTTTTTCAGCCAGTATAAACGGCCCCTTACTCTCCTTGTCCCTTTTGGTCTGGTTGGGCTCTCGGCTAACTTCACTTTTGGTCTGACAGAACCTCTAGTACAATGTCACTGTTAGGGACTGTCAGGGACACACACAGAGACACAGGCGGAGTGAGGCCCTGACGCTGGTCCCAACCTCTGTCCCTGCCTTTTGCGGTACCCGACTCCTTACTAGGTCGGCCCCAACCAGAAGACTGGGAGCTATTCTGAGCCAAGTGAGACACAAGACGTAGACGAACAGACACAGAACAAACAGGAAAAGTCGGACAGGCCAGGTCAGCAACAAGCAGGTAATGCAGTACAGAAATGAGAGACAAGAGAATAACCAGGGTCCAAGCAAGAGTCAAAGAACACAGAGTAATCAGATGGAAACACGTGCGAACTTCAGGGAAAGGAAACCATATAGCAGACAAGGAAGACAGGAAGCAGAGACTATGAATAAGGAAGAGGAGGAGATAGAACAGAAGTGATAGGAGAATGGAAGTGTCAATCAAAAAGGAACAGGTGAACCCAAATATTGCTGGAAGATCCCAGGCCACAGGCGTTGACCAGGAATCAATTAAGTATCCAGAGCTACAGGACGGAGTTCACACTGGAAGACCTTATGTCAAAAACCATGGTTTTCATTGTGACAGCCATGGTTGGCGACCAGAGCACAAAGCTGGGGGTCTGTCGGGCATGATCATGACAGTCACATTAGGGTTTTATTGGAAGTGGCTTTGGAGATGTCGGCTGAAGGTGTGGCCAGACCACCATGGAGAAGTGAGTCAACTCTTGCAAACCAGCAAAAAAAAAGACCTGCACAACTTAGCAGTAGATAGAAGCCAAAATTAAACTTTTCCAGGATGCACGTGGGGTTTTTTTTTATGACTCAGTTACAAGCTTACAAGCTAAGGGGCCCACAAAAAACAGAAATGCCGCGCATGCGCAACTGTCTTCATTTACTTCTATGGGAGTTCAAAATGGGCTGAATTCCCCTAGGAATGAATAGAGAGTGCAGCCACCTCATTTCACTGAAGTCGTACTGTTCTGTCTCGAGCTTGTGTTCTCTGAATATTTGTCCTTGGCAGAATAATGTATTAAAGGGAAAGTTCATCTCTAGGAAATAGGGCTGTGATGAGATCTGGGCATGAAATGGCCTTGGTAAAACCATGAATGTTCTCCATGATCATGAGAAGATTTGGGTCAAAGTCACTATCGACCTGAATCCTAATGATTAGATTTAGGTCAGCTTGAACTGCCCAAAAAACCCAACCGTATTCCTAACCCTAATCCCCAAAGTTAGGTTATGGATATGGTTATATTAGATTTTTTTGGGGAAATTTACAACAAAAATTTATATTTTTACTGGTTTGTCAGGGTTAGTCTTCCTCTCGGTGTCTCTTTTGGTTGAGCGGTGCTCTTAGTCGACATCACCAGTTCAATGTCACATAAGGGTTTCCTAATGGGTCGTCAGACTGGAAGTGACGTCAGCTGAGTGCATGGCTCAACCACCACAGTCAAATCCAACAAACCAGTGAAAAAAACAAACAAACCTCTAACCCAAACCAAGGCCTGCACAACTTGGCAGTAATTAGGGGTCAAAATTGGATAAGACTGAACTTCTAAGTGATCCACCTAGGTCACAAATGCTGCGCATGCGCAACTGTCTCCATACTCTTCAATAGGCATTTTAAATACAGCCGAGTGAGTCAAACTCCTATATCAATGAATGAAGAGTGCAGCGCACGCGCGGCCACCTCAGTCCACCATTATTACATCCGTCTGTGTTTTCTGCATATGTGTCAAAACATTGTTTTAAAGGGACAGTTCACATCTAGCCAACGGTTATAGGGCTGTGGTGAGATCGGGACATGCGATGGTCATGTCAAGACTATACATATCATGACCATGATCAACAGAATTATTGTGCTTCGGATTTGGGTCAGAGTCAAATTGGACCCAAATCCGAGTGCTTTAATTTTGGGTTGGGTCAAATAGATTTTGAATAAACGCTGGAGGTAGTTTTTTTATTGGCTTTTGAGGGATAACTTACCTCTCCTGGGGCTTTCGGTCCCATGGCGCTCTTGCTTCGGCATTACTTCTGGTACAATATCCCATTAGGCTTTCCTTAATGTCACATCAGACTGGAAGTGAGATGGGACCAAAAATAGTGTCCAACCAAGAATATGGCCGACCAGCAGCGCACTAGAGAGGTAAGTTATCCCTTAAGGGTTAAGGTTAGAGTCAAAGTGCAAAATTCAGCTTTGGGACATCCCAAGTTTGATCGGACATGAACAGGAGCAGGTTCAAGCATCAATAATCACAGTGTTCTCCTTCAGGAGACATCAAAGGGGTTTTTTTGCTATGAAGATCATAGGGAGACCAAAAATCTAAGCATGTCCGTCCGTGGTTACGATTAGCAAAGTGCTATGGTTTAGGAGAACGGGCTGTTTGTTTAGTGCTCGGGAACGAAGTGAAAGCTCCGGTCGGGTTACGCCGGTCCCACCCCCGGTCGTAATCGGGAATGTGCGTCTGAGGGAAATGGAGGAAACAGGTTGTGGACGGGAGCGCGCAGGGGGATGTGAAGAGCGAGAGAGAGAGAGAATAATCTGTGTGTGAGAGACAGAGAAAAAAAATCACCCATCTTTCCCATTTTAGTTACAAAATATGTAGAGAGAGCGAGAAATGTAGATATACACTATGGAGTTACACTTAGCTTTCACTTCCAATGACAGCTGAGAACCTTTCCCTTCCCCCAGCTCACACAGAATGAATCATCAGCTGCACACTTTGGGTGTCTGCAGAGTGAAGATTCTCCCTGCTGGGAGGAGAAACACGTCCCTCCATTTCACAAGCTCTGCTTAGCAACCAGTATAAACGGCTGCCAAATGATGAAACAGGAATACCCCTTTAAACCTGTGGGCAATGGTTGCAATAAAAAGAGATATTACTACAACAAGTGGTGACTTTACCAGCTCATGCCTTGGCTTCAAAATGAAAATGTGACACATTGCATAGTTCTGTAGGCACCATGTCTGGGTTGCAAATTTCTCATTCCACATGTCCTAAAGCGCTCAATTAAATGGAGCTTTGGAGACTGTGTGGCCATTAGAGGACACAGATGGCACTGGATGCGGTGAGTGGTGATTGGTTTGGAACATTACTTAGTTTCCTATTGAGAATACATTTTAATTTAATAATAGGATCAAACAGTTGCACAGAGAACACACATCATATATATGTATGTGACTCATCTATGGTCAAGGTCTTTGGCCTCAAGGACATTACTCAGTTAAAAGGGGACGTCTCACTACATGGATTGCTGCTTTTTATGTTAAAGATCTTGCAAAAACAAGTCACTTTGCAATATGTGTCCATTAACAGGGTCCTACCTATTCCTAGCTATCCCCGTCTTGTGTGGGCGGGATCAGCTCCTCAGGTCGCTATAGCTACAGACCTGTTTGATCTCTCCTGATAGGCTGCCAGCACTGGTCACTATAGCTACAGACCTGTTTGATCTCTCCTGATAGGCTGCCAGCGCTGGTTGCTATAGCTACAGACCTGTTTGATCTCTCCTGATAGGCTGCTAGCACTGGTTGCTATAGCTACAGACTGGTTCAATCTCTCATGATAGGTTGCCAGCATTGGTTGCTATAGCTACAGACCTGTTTTCTCTCTCATGATAGGCTGCCAGCACTGGTCACTATAGCTACAGACCTGTTTTCTCTCTCATGATAGGCTGCCAGCACTGGCCACTATAGCTACAGACCTGTTTACTCTCTCATGATAGGCTGCCAGCACTGGTCACTATAGCTACAGACCGGTTTGATCTCTCCTGATAGGCTGCTAGCACTGGTTGCTATAGCTACAGACCTGTTCAATCTCTCATGATAGGCTGCCAGCACTGGTTTCTATAGCTACAGATCTGTTTACTCTCTCATGATAGGCTGCCAGCACTGGTCACTATAGTTACAGACCTGTTTGCTCTCTCATGATAGGCTGCCAGCACTGGCTGCTATAGCTACAGACCTGGCTTCTACTGCAGCCTAGTAGAAGCCAGTAAACACGCCCCTGAATTCAGAATGAAACCAAGAAAACAGGACTGAGGTGAGATGAATCAATGTATTGAGACAACCCCTTTAATTGCTTAATAAACCCTGCCAAGGGGCAGAGTTTCTAAAAGGTTAATTACTCATTGTCTATCTGTGTATGAACTCCTATAAATAAAGTCTGGGGACTTTGTCTCCGGAGCGAAAGCAGATTCCCTGGACACTGAAAACTTCTTCTGTGTGTTCTGACTCTTCTTTCACAAGCACGCTATACTAATTAGAAAACCAAAGTGAATCCTTACCAGATGATTTAGGTCTGACCTAAATTTATCCAATAGAGTGTGCATGAGCTTCCCTGCTCCTTTCCCATAATGCCTTGTGATATGCAGATGCTTAGTAGAGGGCAAAAAGGCAATCTCAAAAATCTACACACCTGAACAGGTGCTCTCCTCAAGGAGAGATGTTCCCCGTTCTCAGCCACTCAATGCCTCCCACCCAGCCAAGCCAGTATTGCTCTGCTTTACACTGATGAGGGGGCAAAACCCCAAAACCGCTGTATGTAGATGGGTGATACTGGCTTGGCTTATATTCCCTTTGCTTCTTAAAGATTCGGAGGATCTGAAGCAAATTGAGGATTTGTTACATCCAATAGAGCAGTGTTTCTCAACTCCAGTCCTCAAGACCCACCAACAGGCCAAGGTTTCTGGATTTCCTCAGTATTGCACAGGTGATATTATTATTGTCAGTGCATTCAGTGGGAGATCCTGAAAACATGACCTGTTGGTGGGTCCTGAGGACTGGAGCTGAGAAACACTGCAATAGAGGGTGCATGAGCTTCCCTGCTCCTCTCCCATAATGCCTTGTGATATGCTAAATTTATACTGTGACACAACTGATGAGACCCACAGTTGAAATTGGCCTAAAGGCCGATACGGCTGGAGCTGGTGATTGATCCTCCCAGCAGTAGATGGAACAATGGAAGCAGGAACGTGTTGACCAGGTTCTCTCTCTCTCTCAGGGTCATGGATCAGGTGTCCACCGTTTAGCCTGCTCGCCCAGTTTTTTTGTGGGGTAACACCCCTGGCCAAATTCAGTGCCTAGATTTTTTGCAGATTACTGGGGCACAGGAAGGGTGTTCAGGAGATCGAAAGCAGGATCTTCCTTTTCCAGACAAAGACTTTCAGACTTTTCCCAGTTGACCCAGGTCCTTCTGAGCAGCAGTCCACCTCCGACGTCACCCATCCACCTCCTCTTTCCAATAGGCAAAGACAGTGATATTATGTGCATGTGACATCACCCTTAGATACGGCTCCATTGCTGCCAGGTCCATCTCAACCTTCTACTCCTCTGAAGAAGTTATCAATCACAAACATGTAGAGTTAAAGGGGTTGTCTCCCCTCAGAGTTCCATAGATGCATCCTGTCACTTCCTGGTCAGACTGTCTGTAATTAACATAGGAGCTCTGTGCATTCACTCAGTGTATTCAGCTCCGTGTTTTCAGTCGGCTTATTAGTTTAGATTAGCTTAGAAGCTTCTCTGAAACTGCTAGCAGGAGGTTTATCTAAAGTAAACAGCAGTAATTACTAGCTTTTGTCTGAAAGTTTAGATAACACACGCTCTCACTCTGGCTGCCACGACCTGTGTGATGATGTCACTCCCTGCTATCACATAGAACAAACAGCAGGGGGGAGAAGGAGTACACAGGTCGGTCACTGGGGAGCCAAATAGAGCCAGGAAGGTGATAAAATCATTTGTAGCTCCTTAACAAAAAAAGATGAACAATGCAATGTATTTGGAAAACGTCTTCATTTAGTGTTCCCTACATTTTGAAAGCTATTCTTTGTAACGAGACAACCCCTTTAAGGGACAACTCTGACAAACCCCAGACCCCACCTCATCCACCAACAGAAAACTCTCAGCCCCTGCCCATAAGGCTTTCAGCCAATCTTCAAAGACTCCCAGAAGATGATATCCCAGAAGAGTGCACCAAACATACTTATGGCAAACCCAATCAGAAACCTTTGCCTTTTCCAGGTACAGTGCTAACCCCCTCCAACAACTCGCCCGACCCTGCTCCACAGCCTCCCTAATGCCAAGCAATGCACTGAACACAGGACCAGGAACAGAGCAGTGTTAGGAGAACAATAGGAGCTGGGGTGCAAATTTCACCGTCCGACTGAAAAGCAAATTTGCTAAAATCTTTCTGTGAACATTGAGGAGTGTAATCTGCAAGGAGGGGTTCATATCCGAATTGGTTGAGAGCGCCTCCTAGGGAATGCCATGAAAGCCAGACCATAACATTGTCACCCCCTGGGTCATTTTGGTGGTGACCTGTCCCTTGGAGCGTGTCCTCCGCCCTCTCGCACCTTTGTAGCCAGAGTTCACCTCTCACATCAATGGCGCATATTGCTGCTCAGTTTCCATGTCAATTATTCCCAATGGCGCCATTTCTCTGCTCACGACACTTTCACCACAGCAGCCGCCAACAGGTCACAAACTGCGCAGTGTCAGAAATACCAGGACCCTGCACCCGAAAGCCGATAATCATCCCAACTCTGATAAATCACAACACAGGCATATGTGTGCAGACAGCCTATCAAACCCAATATACCATCAAGCCAGCAATAAGGGATATGTGTGCAGACAGCCTACCAAACATATACCCACCAGGATAGCAATGAGGGATATGTGTGCAGACAGCCTATCACACCTTATATACCCACCAGGACAGCAATGAGGGATATGTGTGCAGACAGCCTATCACACTTTATATAACCACCAGGACAGCAATGAGGGATATGTGTGCAGACAGCCTATCAAACCCAATATACCCACCGAGCAAGCAACGAGGGATGTTTGCACACAGCCTACCAAAAAAATAACCACCAAGAAACCAATGAGGGCTATGTGTGTAGAAAGCCTATCAAACCCAATATACCCACCAAGCCAGCAACGAGGGATATGTGTGCAGACAGCCTATCAGACCCAATATACCATCAAGCCAGCAATAAGGGATATGTGTGCAGACAGCCTATCACACTTTATATACCCACCAGGACAGCAATAAGGGATATGTGTGCAGACAGCCTATCACACCTTATATACCCACCAGGACAGCAATGAGGGATATGTGTGCAGACAGCCTATCACACCGTATATACCCACCAAGCCAGCAAGGAGGGATCGGTCTACAGACAGCCTATCAAACAGGGCCGGACTGGGAATAAAAATCAGTCCTGGCACTAAGCCCCCAGCAGCCCACATACATTATCCGCTAACAAAATGCCCCTTGTTCTCGCACCTCGCCACTTTCTAAAATAAACTACACTATAAAGCTGCTTTCACACGGAGAACTTTTGGTGCATTTTTGATGTGTTTTTGTGCAGAAAGGCAGAGCAGTTAATGCTGAACATTTCTTCACAAAAAAACGCATCAAAAAATGCATCAAAACCGCTCCGTGTGAGAGCCCCCTACACACAAGCAAGACAGAAACAGTGGGGCAGAGAAACCCCTCATCACAGAGTCAGGTGTGCACTTGCTTTACAATCAGGGACAAGCCCACACTGACACTACATAAGCACCAGCATAACCTAAAACCCCCCCCAAATTCACATCCCAGTAGTCGGGTTTCACCATCACATAAATAAAAGCACTGATTCAAACAGAAGTAAATGACCCCGGGACATCAGGGACTCACAGGAGACGTCATCTCTGATAGGAGTTGTTATCTTCTCCTTTTCTCCCAGGACTCCATGATGTCTTCCCTGATGAGTCGTTCTCTTCCTTCTTTCTCTGTCCGGTACAGATGCAGTGTCCTCTTCTAGTGGTCACTTCTCGTCCCTGTTGAATTTACCACCAATACTTCTTAGACTCCTCTCTTTTCCCGCACTTTCCTATCAATTCCCCAAACAGCGTATGTTAGACCCTAAAAATGAGAAATTAAAAAATGTCAGATAAGTGGCAAGTAAATAGGTAGACCCCCATTAGGTAGGTAAACAGGGCCTACCCCAGTAACTAGCCAGGTAGCTAGGGCTGCCCTCAGCAATTAGCCAGGTAGGGCCAGTAATTAGCCAGGAAGGGCAGGGCCCAGTTAAGTACCCAAGGCTGGGCCTTTATGTAGGCAAGCAGGGCCAGTATATAGCCAGGCCGGAAAAGAATATAGGCAGGCAGGCCCCAATATGTAGCAGGCAGGGCCAGTATATAAGCAGGCAAGGCCACATATAGTTAGGCAGGTCCGTATATAGGCAGGCGGGGCCCCAGGTATATAGTTAGGCAGGGCCAGTATATGGGCAGACAGGGACCACTTATAGGGAGGCAGGACAGTATATAGGCAGGCCAGGGCCGTATATGCCGGCAGGGCCATTATATTTGGGGAGGCAGGGCTGATTTATGGTAGGCAGGGCAGTATATAGGGTAGGCAGGCAGGGCTTATATATAGGTAGGGGGAGTATATAGGTATGCAGGCAGGGCGTTATAGGTAGGCAGGCAGGGCAGTATATAGCCAGGCGGGCAGTATGGGGCAGTATATAGCCGGGAAGGGCAGTATAAAACCCGGCGGGGCAGTAGGGGGCAGTTTACCCAGGCGGGGGCAGTATATGCCGGCAGGGCGTTGGAGCAGTATAAGCCGGGCGGGGGCAGTATGGGGTATATGCCAGGCGGGGGGCAGTATATAGCCGGAGGGCAGTATGGGGCGTGTTAGCCAGGCAGGGCAGTAGGGGGGCGTTATAGCCGGAAGGGCAGTATGGAGAATATTAGCCGGGAGGGCAGTATGGGGGTATATAGCCGGAAGGGCAGTTGGGGCAGTTTTTCCCAGGCAGGGCGTATGGGGCGTAATAGGTATCGGGCAGGGCTAGTATTTTAAAAAAAAAAAAATAAACCAATACTTCCTGATGTCTTGCATCTTTCCTTTTCCCCTTCCGGAGCGGCGCTCACTCCCGGGGGCGGGCCGGGAGCGGCGGCGATGAGTATACATCGCGGCCCCTCCCGCGGCCTACTGGGAGTGAACAGAAGGTTTCTTTGACCCCGCTTTTTAGCTGGGCTGCTGCCCCCCCGCGGTGCAGGGGGGCCGTGATGGAAATGGCCACGGGGTGGTCGCAGAGGGACCTTTTTGGGGCCCCCTGTGCGTGGCCGGCACTGGGGCCCCGCGGGGGGGAAACAACGGCCCCTCGAGGGCGCCGACCCGGCCTGTGGCCCGGACCCCAGCGGCCGCCGGGTAAATGCCCTTTTTCCCCTTGGGAAGTGGGCCTGCTAAAAACCCAAATATACCCCCCCGGTAGCAATGAGGGAAGTGGGCACTGCCTCCCAAACATAACCCCCGGGACAGAAATGGGGGATTGGTGAGGCACCCTATCAAATCCAATATACACAGTGCGAAAGCGAGAAGATTGGTGCCCCTTCTTTAGAGGAATGAAAGGTGGCAGTTAAGACTTTGGCAAATAATAAGTCCCGGGTTGGATGGATTGCCTACGAGGTATACAGCGTTTGGGGGTGTTGTTCCTAATTTGTTGGAGGTTTTTAGGATGCAGAGACAAGGGGCGGGTTTTTGCCTGCTTAAATGCAAGAGGCGGTTAATGTGTTATTAAAACCTGATAAAGCCCATTGCTCCCTGAGTCATCGGGCCATTTTCTAATCCCCCAGTGGATACCAAAATATTCTAGGCGTTTCCCAACGCTAATCCCCGGGGGGTTCGTTTCGTGCCCCGATCGGGGGTTTTATCCCACAAGGGATACGTCAATTTTTTTACGGAGACTGTCCCTGAACTGAGCTTCCTGTGATAAGCTGGGGCTAGGTAATCTGTTCTTTAGATGCTGCTAAGGCCTTTGATAGTGTGGGTGGGAATTTTATGGGGGTTTTACATAAATTGGGGTTTGGCCAAAAATTTATATCCTGGTTTTAAGTGTTTTATATTTTTCCTAAGGTAGGTGCATTTAAATAATTTACAATCAGGCGTTTGATTTGCGAAGGGAAAAAGACAGGGATGCCCTTTGTCTCCTTTGCTATTTGCCCGGGAATTGAGCCGTTAGCAGTCAGATTGAGCAAAACCCCCATTTTGGAAGGTTTAGGGGGGAGGTGGAGGACAAATAGCCTTTACGCTGATGTATCCCTTTTTTGGTTAATACTGGCGGCTCATTGCCAGAGGCATTTAAATGTTTTTAAAAAATTTGGTGCCTCTTGGGTTGACATTAATTTGGGGGGAAAAGTCTGCCCTTATCCCAGTGGATGCCGTGGATCAATTTCTCTCCCGGAGATATACCACTTTTTGGCCCCATTCTTTCCGATCCCGGGGTTTAAAAATATTTTGTAAATTTACGGGAATTTGGGCGGTTTAACTGGATCCTTGCTTGTTAAATTTTAAAAAAAAATTGGTGTCTGGGTAAAATTACCATTTCGATAGCGGGAAGTAAATTGGTTAAAAAGTTTGGGTGCCCCAGTTTTTTGTACCTCCTACTAATCTCCCTCTGGCTCCCCAGAGTTTTTTTTAAAGTCAAAACTTTTTCAGAGCCCCTTTTTGGGGCAGGACACATGCCCGGATAAAACTAGAAAATCTGCAATTGGCAAGGAGAGGGGGGTTGGGAAATTTCCTAAAAACAGTTTACTTTTTGGCGCACAAAAAGCAATATATGAGAGATTGGGATGGGGAGGGGATAAGGATTTAAACTTTAAACTATTCGCCCCCTATTTTAAATTTCCCAATCTTTATGGGAAATGGGGCAAAACTTTTTAGTCACTCCAAAAGTTTCAAATTTATATCTGAGATAAACTGTGGGGAATTACGGGTGGATTTTGGGCTTTGGGGCACATCCCATACCGGGTTTGGAATTCCCCGGTTGTCCAATTTTTGTGCTTCGGGATTTTGAGTATGGGCATTAGGGGCCTTCAATATGTCTCTAACTGCTTTTCAGCAGGGGGCTTAAAAGTTTTCAGCCCAAAGCAAAAGGAATTTGCTTACCGCATACCAAACTATACAAATACTTACAGCTTAGGAGCTTAATCAGAAAATTTAGAAAACAATTCTTTTAAAACCAAGTTTATTCCGATAGATAGGGGCAAGAACTCAAAAACAACGAGGGAATGATATCATTTATATAACTTTTTTTGGCAAATTTTTTTTTTAGAAAAACCCAAAAGATTTACGTAGTGGTGGGGAAGGGGATATTGGCCCCATGAGCCCCAATTTTTGGGAGGGGATACTGGGACCCTACATTTATTTAGTGAGTGAACAGCATCGAATCTCTCAATTATTTTTAATACATGAGTTTAACAATCTCTATTTCTAATAAAAATTTGGGAATTGGGCCCTCCTTGTTTTAATTGGGGTCATGTGCACCGGGGGTCTCTGTGCTTTTTTCTGGGATTCCCTAAAAATGAGCGTATTGGGTTTTTTGTCCAATTGACCAGGTATTTTTCAAATTACATTGGGATGAATCCGTTGGTTTGTTTTTGGGATATGTAGGGACTTAAAAGGTTTTAGAGGTGAGAAAATCGCAATATCTAGATTTTTATTTATGGGAGGGAAAATTTAAAAGCGAAAAAAGGCTGGTGCGAAACCTCGTCAGCACAGGGTTTGTTAATAAAATGAACTGGCTGATTGCTTGGGAGGGGGTGTATTTAAGGAAAAGGAGCCAAACTTAAGTATAATAAAATATGGGCTAAGGTGGATACTTTGGTTTGTGAAAGAATTAGTTAGGCGGGGGTGTTGGGGTCTCAGGGTAGGGTTTGGGATGTGTTAGGCGTTTGGGGGGATGGAGGCCGTCCCCCCCACCGGTCAATTTTTTATTGGCAAGAATGATGTTATTAATATTTCATTTTTTATGTGTTGTAATGGATATTTTCTGCTCTGAATCTGGGGATGGATTTGGGGGGGGGTTGGTTGGTTTTGGGGATAAAATTGAATTTGGTTTACAATGAAATATCTGTATTGTTTGTACTATTTATCGGGCCAATAAAAAGTTTATTGGTTAAAAAAAAAAAAATCCCAAAATACACACCCAGCTGCAACGAGGGATGTGGGAACCCGTTTCCCCCTTTATCCCCCCAGGTCAGCATGAGGAATAGTGTGCAGACAGCTATCAACCTTTTTTACCCCAAGCAGTAATGGGGATATGTGTGCGACAGCCTTTCACACCTTTATACCCACAGGCCAGCAATGAGAAGATTGTGTGCAGACAGCCTATCACACCTTATATGCCCACCAAGCCAGCAATGAGAGATATGTGTGCAGACAGCCTATTAGATCTAATAAACCCACTGAGCTAGCAACGAGGGATGTGTGTACAGACAGCCTATCACACCTTATATACCCACCAAGCCAGCAACGAGGGATATGTGTACAGACAGCCTATCACACCTTATATACCCACCAAGCCAGCAACAAGCTAATGTGTATAGACAGCCTATCACACACCTTACATACTCACCCAGTCAGCGCACCACATGGGCCTTCCTTCATTAGCTACGCGCTGCTGATGCCGAAAGTAGGAAGTGGTCATAATAATGTTATTCTCCAGTGTATAAGAAAACGGCAACTATGACTGACGGAATTCTGGTGTAAATTGAAGTAAAAAGTGGGATACAAGCCATTGCATTAAAATTCCATTATTTTAAGGACTTGCACCTACCTCAATATGTTTGCATCATGTCTCGAAATGGCAGAATCGCTGACACAATGCTGGGCGCCATTTTGGGGAGAGGAACTTGCCTAACGCATCACGCATGCAGAATTGGACGCTATGGGCGCCTCTGTCATCTCGTAAATTTATGCATTTTGTAACATTATTACAAAAAAAATAATAATTCCTGCCCTATTTGTGCCTTCGATCCATGGACATTGGAACCTGTAACGAAATAAATAATCATTTTAGACTTTTAAAGAAAATTTAAGAATTTTGCAAATTAAGAACTGCAAATATTGAGATTGTCGCTTCAAATTCCAAGTTGGGTTCTATTTCTAGAAGGCATCTGTCTCGCTGCTCCTGCCACGTTAGTACATATGTCTGACTCTAACAGCTTTTCTGTTCCCAAAAACACGTTTCCGTCTTCTTAGAGGAGTGATTCCCCTTCAGGTTCCAAAGAAAGATTATAACATTGAAAATGCAACAGGATGAATAACAAGCGGCAGTGAGGGGGATACGGAAAAGGGTTAAGGGGAAACTAGAGGGACTTAGAAGTCTATTCTACCAGGTTAATAAAATGGGGGAAAGCTTTGGAGGGCCACCTGAAGAAGACCACAGTATAGCCCAGATATGGTGCTTGCCCACTGCTTGTTTGCCTCCCATTCTCCTTCCTTTTGTAGGAGGGAAGGTACGAATGACCCTTGGGCTTTGTTGGGGCGACTGTAGATAAGGGCACTCTGGCCAAGGTCTTGTAACATACATGGAGTGATGGTAGGGACGGAAAAGTGTCACTCTCTACTTTGAAGACCCCCAAACCAACTTTAGGGAGTAGGTCCATTATTGGTGGTGGTTCATGTGACTGGAGCCATGCCAGTGGCACCCTGGTTCACATTGTGTTTTTCAGAAATGTTTTTTTGTGTGCAGAGCTATACGTTGCATTTGGCATATGTTGCTTTTAATCTATATAGGGAGGAAGGGATGCCTCCATTTTGGTTTCTTGCACCCCACCCACCTCCACAGGCTGTTATAAGTGCAGTATGTTTGCAAGGTTGGTGGTTTTTTTATTTTTCTCTCTGGATAATGGAGGTCGGTTGGCCCAATGAGAAGTCTAAATTTGGCTCTATTGAGAGGTAAAGATAGAATAGGACCACCCGCCTTGAGATCCCGTTGATAGTCAGGGGTGGCTTAAACATTTTTTTTATCAAAACGTGTGAACTAAGAATCTCAAAGTTTTTTTTAATGTATGATAGATAGCATAAATGCTTCTTTAGGGATTTCCATGTATTTTTGCCCTTTTTGCAGTGGTGTGCCACTGGTAATGGTGTGCGTGTGTATATATATATATATATACCGCAACCCTGCCAGTGGCACCTAGGTTCACATTGTGTTTTTCAGAAATGTTTTTTTTGTGCAGAACTATACGTTGTATTTGGCGTATATTGCTTTTAATCTATATAGGGAGGAAGTGATGCCTCCATTTTGGTTTCTTTCACCCCACCCACCTCCACAGGCTGTTATATCAGTGCAGTATGCTTGCAAGGTTGGTGTTTTTTTATTTTTCTCTCTGGATAATGGAGGTCGGTTGGCCCAATGAGAAGTCTGAATTTGGCTCTATTGAGATGTAAAGATAGCGTAGGACCACCCGCCTTGAGATCACGTTGTAAGCCGTGGGTGGCTTAAACATTTTTTGATCAAAACCTGTGAACTAAGAATCTCAAAGTTTTTTTTAATGGAGTTAGAGATAGCACAGTACTTGTTTGCCCCTCATTTTGTATAGTGGGTAGATGTGACCCTTGGGTTGGTTGTTTTCTCCGAATTTCAAAAAGTTTGTGATTAGAAACACCCTGTTTAGACACATTTATTAACCCCTTACCGACATTTGACATATGAGTATGTCATAGGGTCGGTAAGGGTCTATGCAGCAGGATTGCGGAGCTGACACCTGCCAGTAACAGCAGGGAACAAAGCTGGCTCCATTCCCTGCTGTTTAACCCCTTAACGACCGCCTGCCGACTTTAGACGTCGCTGCAGGGGTTTACGGTGCCCGGCGCCGCAGCTGCTCTGTGATCAGGGCTGTACTACACAGCCCCGATCCCAGAGCATCTCCTGCGAGCACCGGGGTGTGGAGGAAATCTCCGCAACCCGGTGCTTTAACCCTTTGATAGCGGCGGTGCGTTACCGCAGCGCAATCAAAGGGTTCCCCTGCTCTGTCGGGTGATCGGAACGCCTGGTGACCCGACAGAGCCCGGGGAACGGCTGCACAGTCAGCCCTGGGGACCTAGATTGGCCCCAGTGCTGTCTGTGTACTAAGCCAGTGACCAGGACAGACTGTGAGCTGCCCTGATCACTGCCTGTGTCAGACTGACACAGATTATAATGTATTAGCATATATGAGTATACTAATACATTACTAAGTGGAAAAAAATATATAAAAAAAAAATGTAAAACAGTTCTCCCTTCATGGGAGTAAAAAAAAAAGTAAAAAAAAAATCGAGTGTAAAACAAATAATAAAAAATAGATAAAATAAAAATAAATATTTAATAAAAAATAAAAAAAACTACACATATTAGGTATCCACACGACCATAATAATCTGTAGAATTAATCTAACAAGTTATTAAGTGTGAAATGTGAATGGTGTAAAAAAAAATTTAAAAAACAAAAAAAATTTGTTTTAAAAAATAAAAAAAAAATACTGCAATTATTTATAAGTGAACTTAAACTATTACCTCATAAAGTACAACTTGTCTCGAATAAAACGAGGCCTCATCCAACTGCATCACTGAAAAAATAAAACAGTTACAACTGTTGAAACGCAAGGAGGCAAAAATTTTAAAAAAATTCTGGTCATTAACTACTTTTCAGGCGTTCGGCTTAAGGGGTTAACAATAATAATAGAAAAGGAGTTATTCCTTCACAATTAGAAAGGGATAAATTGAGAGGTTAGAAATGAGGTTTTTAAAATAGTGTGTATAGAGGTTAAGTGTTATACATAATAAAAGTTAAGTTTTAGTGCTTTATAGATTGAGAACTGATAGAGTTTAAGTTTGCCTATGGCAAAATAGTAAATATAGACTGCAGTTTAACAGGCACCGTTTTTCACTCCAATCAGCACCATTGCGGCGAGATAGCAGGGTGCCGATTGCTTAACATGGGGCTAGAATCCTTGTGAAAGCTTCCATCACCGCCATGTTTCCCACTTTCTATGGTAAAACCACCATCTTTGTTCACCCTTTTGCAATGTTTATACAGAATGCTGCCCCAAACATTAAGCCCCTTAATGGACAAGTGCCCTAGGACTCAATGTACAAGTAAGAAAATATAAAAAGTTACACATAATTGGTATCGATGCATCCCAAAAAATCTGATTTAATAAAATATAACATCCTTAATCCCATACACTGAACACTGTAGAAAAAAAAAAACTCCGAAAGCCCAAATTGCATTTTTTTGGGTCCTTTTTACGTCCCCTAAAAATTGGAATGAAAGTGAACAAAAATCGCATCTATCCCAGAATGATACCAATGAAAAGTGCACTTCAGCAATAAATGCTCCTCACTCAGGTCCATAGGCGGAAGTACAAAAAAGTTATTGGTTGCGCCTGGAGCTCATTAGCATACTTCTAATCTCTATAAAGCTCATTTGAATCTGGCAGTCTGCTGGCAGAGTATACTGCAAGGTCCTGATATGTCAAATTCTTGTTTCTTAAAATCTATTGTCTAGTTCATTTGTTTCAAGCTCTACCATTATTGTTTCTTGTCTAACTTCCCTGTGGCCAAGCTCTAGGGTTCTGTAGTGCTTGAGAATATCAATTTGGTGTTTGTCTAGTTCGTGCTGTACTTCCAGGGAGTCACTGAATCTGTCACAATCTGTAAGGTATTGTGCATCTGCCTAGCCTACAACGTGCTCTTTGACCCTGGTGACTACTGTACTATATCTACACAGTGTTTTCCGTGCATTCCAGCATGGCAATGGTTAATACTTGCCCTCAGCACTCTCACAGCTGCTGCCCATCATCCTGTCTGGCTGGGCTTTAAAACTTCCAGTTAGGGCCTAAGTTTGTAATGTGCAAGCTAAGGTCCATTACACTAGGTCTCATGCCCTTAAGGCTCCTGACCCTGTGCTACTGATCTTGTATTTCTGAGTTCCTGTGTTCTGCTGACCTTACTCCTTTGTTTGTTTCCTGCATGGATCTGTCCTCTGCTTGTCTGTGGTGCCTCCACTGACCCAGTGTCCTGCTGCTGTGCCTCTGTTGTTCCTGTGTCCTGCTGTTGTGCCTCTGTTGTTCCTGTGTCTTGCTCCTGTGCCTCCATTGATCCAGTGTCTTGCTGCTGTGCCTCTGTTCATCCAGTACCCTGCTGCTGTGCCTCTGTTGTTCCTGTGTCCTGTCTGGTGGTTCAGGTCTGCTGTGCCTTCATTGCTCCGGTGTCCTGTCTGCTGGTTCAAGTCTGTTGTGCCTCTGTTCATCCAGTACCTTGTCTGCTGTGCCTCCATTGATCCAGTGTCTTGCTGCTGTGCCTCCATTGATCCAGTGTCTTGCTGCTGTGCCTCCATTGATCAAGTGTCTTGCTGCTGTGCCTCCATTGATCCAGTGTCTTGCAGCTGTGCCTCTGTTATTCCTGTGTCCTGTCTGGTGGTTCAAGTCTGCTGTGCCTTCATTGCTCCTGTGTCCTGCCTGCCAGTACAAGCCTCAATAAAGGGGAGGAGTCTAAAAAGAGAGTAGGAGCTTCTGCTCTTTGCTGCCCTCATGTTTATACTGCAGATCGGCTTGTTCTGATTGGCTCCTGTGTATCAGCACAAGCCCTGCAGGAGGTCACTATTACTGAAATAATAGAATAATCCTTACTATTGATACAAGTAGATTATCATATAACTGCTGCAAAAAGTCAAAGGGGTGGGGCCTCAACAGAGAGGAGGATGCTTAATAGAGATGAGGAGCTTCTGCTCTGTCCTGCTCATATGTTTTATATTGCAGATCGGCTTGTTCAGATTGGCTAGTGTGTAGGAGCACAAGTCCTGCAGAAGGTCATTATTACAGAAATAATACAATAATCCTTACTAATGAGAAGAGGAGATTATCATGTAACTTTGGCACAAGTACAAAAAGGGTGGGGCCTAAATAAAGGGGCGGGGTTTAAATGGAGAGGAGGAGCTTCTGATCTATCTTGCCCTTACATTTTTTCTACTGCAGATCAGCTTATTCAGGTTTGCTCCTGTGTAGGAGCACAAGCCCTGCAGGAAATCCCTAGTACAGAAATAGCAGGATAATCTGTACCAATGATACAAGATTATCATGTAACTATAGCAAAAAGACATAGGGGTGAGGGGCCCCAAAAAGGGGGTTTA
>JAODAL010055065.1:0-24219 GCA_025379985.1 Phyllomedusa bahiana | reverse complement strand
ACAGCGGGTCCCCCATTTCACACCCCAAAACCCATCAATCTGCCCTCTAAACGGGCCCCAAGCCCCCCCTTTTTTGGGTTGTGCGGGATCGTGAAAGACATTTTAAGTTCCCTTCCAGTTTTACACTTTCCGTCAACGGTATGGGATTACATCTAACACATTCATTAGACGGCATGGGATCATACATTATCCATTCAGTAGACAGCATGGGATTAAACGTTACCTGTTCAGATGACGGAATGGAATTAGACATCTCGCCTTCGGTAGATGGCATGGGATTATACATTACATCTCTAGTAGACAGCATGTGATTATATATTATACAGTTAGTAGATGGCATGAAATATTGTGGGGACCTAAATCTTCAATGCTGATTTGCAACACATGGATCTTCTTATCCACTGTGCTAGTCCACCCCCACAGTCCACTTCCTCACCCGCCGATATAGTCTGCCCACTGTCTAATCTATCTACCCCTGCAGTTTCTAGATTGTCTTCTCTCCTCATCCCTAGTTTAAACACTCCTGCACCATTTCAAGAATTCTCTCCCTCAGCACAGCAGACCCCCTTTCCATTCAGGTGCAATTTATCTGTAAAAAACAGAATGTACCCCAATGAAAAATCAGCCCAGTGCTCTAAGAACCCAAACCCTTCTTTCCTACACCCAGACTTCAGCCATGCATTTAACTTCCTGAGCTGTCTTTCCTGAGTAGCACATGGCACAGGCAGTATTCCGGAGAACACAACCTTGGAGGTCCTTCCCTTCAACTTTGAGCCTAGTTCTTTAAAATTATTCTTTAGGATCCTCCACCTAAAACCTACCTGTCATTATTTCCAACATGGACCGTGACAGCTGGGTCATCACCAGCCCCTCCCAGTAATTTATCCACCCGATCCACCACCACCCGAACCCTGCCACCAGGGAGACAGCAACCCATTCGGTCGGGCGGTCCTGGAGACCCAAATTATACTATCAATCTTCCTGATTATAGAATCCCCAACACCTACTGCCTTTTCCTACCTGTAGTCACATCCCCCCCGACTACTAGTTGGGCTGTTCTTCCGGCTGCAAGGAAGAGCAGTGTCCACTAGAGCTGCCATTTCTGAGACTGATTCCCCAGCATTGTCACCCAACTTGGCAATTTTGCTAGGAATCTCAGAGGGAGAAGTGGCCTTCCTTTTTCTGGTACCCCTAGAACTCCCACTAACTACATTAACCCAGCTACACGGCTCCTCCTGCTGATCCAATACTCCACTCTCAACATTTAGCCCTTTAACTGTTTGCTCAGTGAGAAGCAAACTCTTGTCATCATTGTCAATCGCCCTCAGTGTTGCATTTTGCACCTCTAGATCTAAAATGCGAGCTACCAGAGTAACAACATGCTCACATCTGTCACAGTGGTATTCACCCTGGACCTCTTGCTCCAGTAGTGCATACATGTGAAAGATTGTACACTGGTGAAAACTGCCAGTGATGCTGTCCATTTTCCCAATGCAACAGTAATGAAGATTTATAAAAAGAAAGGTTAATTAGATTAGAGTAATTAAGTTTGTTTACTTACCAGTTTTTTACTCCTGTTTCTAACTCTGTTTTTTTTAGCTCACACTCTGTTACCTTCACTCTGTGAACTAAGCTCCAAGAAGCCTAACTATACATCCATAAGAAGAAACAAACTACCGTCCTTATATATAAGTAATTTAATATCCAAATCATCAAAAATCGCAAGTTGTTCAAAACTTTTCAAGAACAACCGCAGTGTCTGTACACACATGTACAACGAATCAAAGCCTGTGACACTGTAGTAGTCCATGTTTAGGACATAACTTCCGCTATCCGCGGTATCATCTTAAGGTAAGTGTAACAAGGAAAGATCTTACTTATTGTCCATATTGTCCATAGTCCATGCAGAGCTATTTAGCAAACAGACATCTCGAGTCCAGCCATACGCCACGCAGTGACGTTTCGGAGGTGTTCCTCCTTCTTCAGACAGGCGTCATCTGGCTGTTTCAAGGTAAGTAGGCGTTATTGCTACTTCCTCTATTTACCTGTTGTTGTGTATGTGTCACATGATTCAAAACATTAACCCTATATTAACTAACACTAAGACTAACAGCTTCAAAGAAGAGCTTTAAAGAAAGGCTTTAAGGCTAAACGCTTCATTAAGCCCACACGGGACCAACGTATTTAACTTATATATCCAAAACGCCTCGCAGTGTAATAGACGAGAACGTAACATGTAGTGATCTCTACATTTAACCTGCTCAACAATACACCATTTTAACTCATGAACTTGAACTTTGAAAAGGCTAAAGGCAATGTGAATATTGATCTGGGGAAACGCCTAGAGCAGCTGCGGAAGCGAGAAGTAACCCTTTCATTGCATGCCACGACTCTTACAGAGTATGTAAAGGTTAAACGTATGCCACGGGGTCTCAGGACCAATTTACAGCCTATGCTATTGAAGGACGATAAAGTCTACAAAGATAAATGGTTTGCGCTATCCAACCGCTACTCTATGGACTTGATGCTATTGATAATCCAACATCTACAATTGGCTATTGCCAAAGTGGCAGAGAATATCAAAGCCTGTAATGAAGATTTCAAAAAGCAGAGTGACGTCGAGGCATATAACCATACCCAGAATGAAATTAAAATTTCAATTGATAATATGAAGATACAATTGATACAATCGAAATTGAAGAAATTTGAAAGGGATACACGCGATTATTTGAATAATCGTGTCTACATATGGTCGGAAGAACGTGCACGAAACAACAGGATGCGACGCACAGAGAGACCTTCTCATGATATAACAACATCAGATGAATCTATGTCTGGTGCAGAAGGGAAAACACAGAGAGAACGAATGCAGTTACGCTCTAAACAAACCTTTTTTAGAAGGAGCTTCAACACAGGAAGAAACAGATTCGGGATCACTTCAACCCCCAAGTGGGGGAAAAACACAACGGAAAACCAGCAAAGCCCGCAAGAAAATATAAATTCCTTGGCTATTAATATATCATCTAGAACTTTAACACAAGAACAAGTTCGTGTGTTGGATAGAGGACTTAATTTTGTACCGAAACACCAGATACAGTCTTTAGATTTTTTGGTAGATTTTTACAAGTTATGTAGGAATATGCGATTAAAAATGTATTTTTCTTCATCTCATGAAACATATTTGAGTCAGAATACTATTACATTTTCAAACAAATTACGCAAAAGTAGCCAATTTGATCCATCAGTAAGTTCCTCTATGTTAGAAGTTTTTGAAAAATTGGTTAAAGATGAGGTTTTAAAAAAATGGGAGAGTTCTAAGACAACGGTTAATAACAATTTACCAAAAAGTGAAAGGGAAGCTCTCACTATATTGAAGAAGGATGATGAGATTATAGTGAAAAAAGCTAACAAGGGTGGTTCCAACGTTGTCATGGATAGATCTTTCTACATGCAAGAAGCCATGACTCACTTTGGTGATACTAAGGTATACTCACAATTGGATTCTGATCCAACTAAGGATATCAAAAACATCATTGATAATATCATAAATTAAGTGGTATATAATGGTATAATAACATCTAAAATTTGTGATTTATTAATTAATCATAATCCCAGAGTACCAGTCTTCTATCTGGTGTCTAAAGTGCATAAATCCATAGAAGCACCTCCTTGCCGCCCCATAGTATTGGGCATCAATTCAATATTGGAACCACTTGCAGCCTTAGTGGATTCCTATTTACAGGGCATTGTTAAACAAGATACTATTTGTCTGAGAGATACCACCCAATTCCTTAAAAAGATTCAGGATATGGACGTGTCTGGGTTTACATGGCTCTGTACCTTGGACATTAAAAGTCTATTCACATACATACCACACGATGAGGGTTGCCAAGCTGTTAGAGATGCGTTAGGTAATGATCCGACACTTTCTAATTCTTTCATTGCGTTTTTAATGCAATTGTTAGAATTAGTACTTACAAAAAATTATTTTCGCTTTGGGGAAACGTTTTATCAGCAGACGCAAAGCACCTCGATGGGGTCCCCGGTGGCCCCCAGTTTTGCCAATATTTTTATGGCTTTTTTTGAAGAAAAATTTGTGACACACTCCGAATTCAGTCCTAATGTTTTGACTTGGTTACGTTATGTCGACGATGTGTTCGTCTTATGGACGGGCACAGAGTCTGACTTAGACAATTTTGTTATCTATCTTAATAGCTGCCATCCATTGATAAAATTTTCGATTGTTAAACACCAACAGACAATTCAATATTTGGATGTAGAAATACAGAAGGAAAAAGATAGGTTAACTACGACCCTGTATAACAAACCGATCGCAATAATGTATTGCATCGACAGTCGTATCACTCACCGCACACATTCAGAGGGATCCCCCATGGACAATTTTTGAGGGCCAGACATATTTGTTCCACTGATGAACAATATTTGACGAATATGAATTTGTTAGTAAATAAATTTGTCCAGAGAGGTTATGACTATGCCCAGCTATTACAAGTGGGCTATGAAATATTGACCATAAAGAGAGAAGAATTGTTTGAATTCAAGAAAAAAAGTGACTAAGGATCGTTTCACATTTGTATCAACATATGACCATCACTCTAATATGGTTCAGAAAGCGATATGCCGACACTGGCCAATATTGATGAGTGATCCACAATATGGTCATCTATTTAAAGACAGACCTCGGTTTGTGTTTAAAAGGGGCAAATCAATTGGTGACACCCTGATAAGGTCAGACATCCAAGTCCAAAAGAAAAATGAGGGACAAATGTTGTTAAAACCAAGAAGGAAGGGCACACACCCGTGTATGGCATGTACCAATTTTAGTTCCATCATTAAAGGTAGTGAGATCAAACACCCTATGAAAGGGTATGATATACCAATACAAGGATTTTTTACCTGTTTGAGTGCAGATGTGATTTATGTCCTGAAATGCCCGTGTGGCAAGATGTATGTGGGGCAAACTTCACGCCCCATACGGATTAGAATTAACGATTAGAACGTTTTATACTAAAATAAGTAAGGACTGGGAGGAACAAAGTAGCAAGTATGGGGAAACAACTGTGGCACGTCACTTTTATGAATCACGACATCAAGTTCATGAGTTAAAATGGTGTATTGTTGAGCAGGTTAAATGTAGAGATCACTACATGTTACGTTCTCGTCTATTACAGCGCGAGGCGTTTTGGATACATAAGTTAAATACGTTGGTCCCGTTTAGCCTTAAAGCCTTTCTTTAGAGCTACTCTTTGAAGCTATTAGTCTGAGTGTTAGTTGATATAGGATTAACGTTTTTAATCATGTGACACACAAATCATGTGACACACACAACAACGGGTAAATAGAGGAAGTAGCAATAACGCCTACTTACCTTGAAACAGCCAGATGACGCCTGTCTGAAGAAGGAGGAACACCTCCGAAACTTCACTGCGTGGCGTATGGCTGGACTCGAGATGTCTGTTTGCTAAATAGCTCTGCATAGACTATGGACAATAAGTAAGATCTTTCCTTGTTATAATTACCTTAAGATGATACCGCGGATAGCGGAACTTATGTCCTAAACACGGACTGCTACATTGTCACAGGCTTTGATTCGTTGTATATGTGTGTACAGACACTGCGGTTGTTCTTGAAAAGTTTTGAACAACTTGCGATTTTTGAGGATTTGGATATTAAATTACTTATATATAAGGACGGTAGTTTGTTTCTTCTAATGAACAATCTATATGTAGCCACTCACCAATCCTTCAGGTTTTTTTTAACTCACACTCTGTTACCTTCACTCTGTGAACCAAGCTCCAGGAAGCCAAGCTCCAACCTCTTCACCTATTACCCTCATAGTCCCCTCACCTCTACCTATCACTCCCCTCCACCTAGCATCCCATAACCTGTCCATCTCCACATATCACCCCAAACCTCCCCACTTCCACCTTTCACCCCATAACCTCCCCACCTATCACCCACATGAGGAGCTTGTACAGAGGTGACCACATGTAGGGAAGTGCTAGAAAAATTTGAATTGTAATATGTGTGTGTGGTAAATTTTGCAGGGATGAGTCATGGCCGGGAGAAGTCATCATGGCAATCTGGATAGGATGCAGAGCAAAAGTTAAAGATAAAAATTTCAGTCATAGAAGATGTCTCCAGTGAGTCCCTAGATGTAACTGCATAAATCATGTAAACATCTGCATAGCCTGTGTGCACTGGTATCTACCACAATATGGTTCAGGTATGGAGGTAATATACAGTCTGCGGAGCCTGTGTACAGTGGTACTACCACTATATGGTCACTGTATAGTGGTAACATATAGGGCGACATGTATGTACGTTGCTGCACCAGAAGTCTGGCGTCTTTTCAGCCCGAAAACTAGCACAGCCCCATTCGCTCTATTTTTAAACAGGTGCACTCCAATATCAGGCATATTACAGAGCGCCCGCGGCACTTTGCAATGCGCCCAAGATGGGGAGGGAGGTGCTGGAGGCGTATCGCACTACAACCGTATGAAGCTACACATTTATAGCTTTAGTATGATAAATCCAGGCGCATTATTGCTGGAACAGGTAAACCACTTTAAAAGTGGTTTACCTGAGCCAGAAGTGTCACTTTGTAGCTAGAAAGCGCTAAATATATTTACCGCAGGAGACCAGGCTCATAGATTCAGGCACTTTGTACGCTACAAATGCCATGAACATACGCCAAAAATCGTACATGTCGCCCATAGTCTGTAGAGCCTGTGTACGCTCGTTATTGCCATTATATGGTCACTGTATGGGGGTAATATACAGTCTATAGAGCCTGTGTACTGGTAATTACCACTATATGGTCACTGTGTGGGGGTAATATACAGTCTAAAGAGCCTGTATATACTGGTATCTACCACCATATGGTCCCTGTATGGTGGGAATATTGGTAGTACTGTAATGTAGGTACAGGTACAGTTTAGTTGTATCTCTCAGCTCTCCTGGATGCTGATTACGCTATCTAACATCCAGGAAAGCTGGGTGATGCCAAAACCTTCCAGAGCTGTTACACAGTTGGGTATATTCGGTGTGACCTTTTGTGAAGGGGTTGTGACTTGATACAAAGAGGGCGTGACCGGTGCAATTTTTTGGGATCGCTTTCAAAGATTGACAAGTATAGTGTTAGGGGATAACGTCATCATAATTTTAACAACCACTGGTTTTGTTATATTTATACAGTTATTAGGTCACTCCTCAGATGTCTTTTTATTAAACTATAATGCTGAACTGATAGAAGGAACACTCTCACTGGTATCTTCTCCTGACTCCCACTTTAGCAATGAAGGAGACCAAGCCATCGGGTAGACCTGATCTTCTGTGGCACACTGAGAGCAGGCGCCATACTGTACTTCAAAGTCTTGGCTAAGGGACTGTCCATCTTTTCTGTGCCTTTAGGTTATAAAGGAAAATCTAAAACATTAAGGGGCCTCCTGTAGGAAGACTGTCTTGGTCTAAGGGCTAGTTCACACGGCTTAAAGGCGACGTAATTGCGGGTCGGATTTCGCCCCGCAATTACGTCGGCTGCCGTGCAGCGGGGGGCCGGCAGCTCGCCGCCCCCATAGACGCACATTATTCACGGCGAGTACATGCTGTAAATAATATGCATGTCACTTTCTCCCCCCTCTGAGTATTCGCCGAGCGGGGAGTAGAGACAGGATCCATAGTTCTCTATGCGAACTCTGGATTACCGTAATGACTGGGACGGATTCCAGCCATACTGCAGCGCAAATACGGCGTGCAGTATGGCTGGAATCAGTCCCAGAATAAGCCGTGTGAACGGCCCCTAAGGCCTCGTTCACACGGCTTATTCACGCCGGATTTGCGAGCCGGATTGCGCTCGCAATTCCGGCGTGAATAAGGGGCGGGTGCGCGGCCCCATAGACAATGCATTATCTACGGCGCGTCCGCGCCGTAAATAATGTGCATGTCACTTTCTCCCCGCCCGGCGGATTCGCCGAGCGTGGAGGAGCGACGGAATCCAGTTCTTTATGAGAGCAGTGGATTACCATCATTTCTGCGACGGATTGGCGCCGTACTGCCAATCCGCGCCGAAATAAGCCGTGTGAACACGGCCTAAGACTTTCTTGTTGCCCATAGCAACCAATCAGATCTCCCCTTTCATTTCATATAGTGCTCTGAAAATGAAAGGGGAGGTCTGATTGGTTGGATTAGGCAACAAAGAAAGTCTAGACCTAGACAGTTTTCATACATAAGGCCTTATATGAACTGCAGGAAAAATAGATGGAAAACCCTGTGTCTTGCGCATGTCATTATATTTACATGTGCCGTTCATAGACTATAACGGTCACAAAATCTGTCACATTTGTTGTAGCGGCAGGAATAGTGTAGCAGAAATGTTTGTGCCTCCTCACAAAATGCAATGTAGCTAAAAGCATGCTCCTGCTTGACATGTTCTCTGTTCTCGTGTATGGCTACACCTAGCTGCAAATGGAAGCGCTGTTGTCTCCTGAGCCAGTGGAAAAGCAGTGTGAACATTCCCTCAGCGCGTCACCCGCTTTGCAGGTAATCCCTGAGCTGCATGGCGCTATCAGCCGCTGGGTGGCGCAGCTGGTTTTGCTCTCGAGCTGCGGGGTAGTGACGTAACATGACGGCTCCTCACTGCGATTGGCCGGGCGGCCGCACACTGACGTCACTTCCGCTTACACGCTACGCTGGTGCCGCTGCTGGTATAGTAACCTTACAAACACATCTGCAGCCGCTCGGAGTCGGCGGCAGGGCTGTCACCCCCCGGAGCAGGCCGCGGCGGCTCCCTGCGGTTCTGGGGACGCTAGAGAGCTGCTTCCCATTCAGCATCCCGCGTTCTCTGAGGCCGGCAGGCATGTCTGCATTCTCTGAGGCGGCGCTGGAGAAAAAGTTGTCGGAGCTTAGTAACTCTCAGCAGAGCGTGCAGACCCTGTCCCTGTGGCTCATTCACCACAGGAAGCACTCTCGCGTTATTGTCTCCGTGTGGGATAGGGAGCTGCGGAAAGGTAAGGCAGCAGAAAGCTGCGGTACCGCACATGGCTGGGGGGCTTCGACGTGCTTGATGGTTTGTGGACCTCTCCCTAGTAGTAATAATGATGCCCACACCCACCCTGGTATCTGGGGCCCTGCGGCCACATAGTGTGACTGGCAGCACGTGGTTGTCCTGGGCATCCTACCGCACATGGTGAGATCAGCATGCGGTGCAGTTCACATGATGCATAGAAGAGCAGAGCTTTCTACAAGAAGACGCCTATTAGAAGGGCTGTCAGGAGGAGCACAGTGGGAGGGCTTGTGTCCAGGACGTCTCATGGGAGGCTGATCTCTGGGGTTTTGTGTCCCCTATTGGAGACCCTGCCCTGTGGCCCAGGCTGGGTTCACACTACCTTAGTGCTTATGTTTCAGGTATCCTTTATAGCCTGATGTAGCTGCTGCACCCTATAGAGGCAAATGGAGTAAACTTAGTGCTGCAGTTGTGCTATTCACCTCTATGGTGGGTTTTTTTTTGTTTGTTTTCCCTGCTATTCCCAACAGATTAAGAAAAAATGTGAAGTCAGCTCACCTATATTTCAGAATAGCAAAATGCATACCTTAGTTGCATGTCCCCTTCTCAGGCCGCATGGAAAATGTATACAGAAGAAAAGTCCAATGGGGCAGCAAATGCACGGTGGCCAAAGTAAAATCAAAAAGCCGATTTATTAGTATCCATAGATACAGTTAAAAGAATCTATGAGTCATAGTGAGAAGATTGTTGTGCCTGAACACCACACCTGCCGACACGTTTCTGGCACTACGTGCCCTTAGTCATGGCGTAGTGCCAGAAACGTGTCGGCAGGTGTGGTGTTCAGGCACAACAATCTTTTCTCACTATGCCTCATAGATTCTTTTAACTGTATCTATGGATACTAATAAATCGGCTTTTTGATTTTACTTTGGCCACTGTGCATTTGCTGCCCCATTGGACTTTTCTTCTGTATATTCCCAACAGATACCTGCAGTGTAAGCTATAACATAGTGTGAACCAAGCCTGCATGTGGAGGGCCCGTTTTCTGGTGGTTTAATCCATCAGGCTGTTCATCGTGTTTCCCAAGTGTCTTAGTCTCTCATCCTGGCGGAGGAGGAGTTCTGCTGGAGAGCATGTCTTTGGAGGTAAGCTTCGTCCATTGATCTGTAGGATCTCACACTCGGAGTATGTTCACACGTCATATTTCTATCAGAAATATCTGAGGTGTAATCCTTGGCAGGCGATACATCTTCCGTGAACTTTATTCGGCTCGGATTAGGATGTAGGTTACTCCCGTTTCAGTGGTGCTGATCTACAGCCCAAAGCAAATCAAAGTGGGATCTGCTCGAAAGAATAGACCTGTCCATTCTTTTTTTTTTTCCATAGCACTGGTTTGAAATGCGTGGTAAATCCATGCTGTACTTCAGTGTGAACTGCTTGGACTGCCTCTTTCAAATGAATGGGAGTTAGCGAGCACAAGAATTTTAATAAGAATCTGCATTGAATTCCTTGTAAAAATCCATCGCATGAACATACTCGAGGGGTATTCGCAATTGACCGATTCTCGTGTGGATTTCATATCAGAAACGGTGACAGAATCCATTTGAAATCCACATCCCATTCATATGAATGGAAATCTGTGGTGTAGTGTGAACTGTGGCTGGCATTTGGAATCTGCAGTGTGGCTATGTGATGCTCAATCTGCTCGGATTACTCCATTGAAATGAGGCTAAGCCATGTCTAAATCCTTGGCAAAAACAGCTACTGCAACAAGCGAGTCTGAGGCAGACATCTGAAGGTATTGGGGGAGATCTTATCAATAGTGTCTAACTCCTAGACCTAAGTTTTCTGCTGTAAAAATCCACCTTGTGCACATCCTGTTGGTGCTTTGCAGTAATATGTAGTGGAGCTTAGCAGGATGTGTTCAAATTGCCTATAGTGCCACTCCTCAGGAAATCAAGTATTGGTTGTCTCCAGAAAGATGCTCATCTAGAAATCTAGGTCCCAGATGAGCAGCTTGTCCAGACACAATGCCCAATAAGATTTGTTTAGCAGTTCGAAGAAAAAAAATATATAGATGATCCCTTAAAGGGAACCTGTCACATAGGTTGAGCCAACTTGCTGAGGGCAGCACAAGCTAGTGACAGACATGCTGTTCCCATAACTGTGTCCCTTATTCTGTAAGATGCAGCAGTTTTAGAGCATTTATACCTCAAATCTTATTCATGAGCAGGTGTTAGCACCGCCCACCAAAGGATAGCTCCGCCCACTATTCAAAGTAATAGGTTTGTCAGTTGAGGTGGGAGGAGCTAGCCTCCGATTGGCCGGGTTTGAAAAAAACTGACACTCTGAAGGACTCTTCGAATGACTCTTCTGGCTGAAAACTGCAGATTTAAGCATTAAATACATGAAAACTACAGCATCTTACAGAATAAGGGGCACAGCGCTGGAAACAGCATGTCTGACACTACATAGTTTTTGCCCCCCTGGCTGAGGACAGAACAATGTGACAGGTTCTCTTTAAAGGGGTGTTCTGCCCATGCCTACTCTTCAGGTGGTCAGTAACCTAGTAGACCACCTGTGAACTAGCGGGTGATAAGAACTGCTCTACTTCTGAAAAGGAGCAAAATTAGAAGAGCAATGTATTTGGTAATTTTTCTTTGCCTATACGTGATGACTATGCCCTTTTTAAGGGTAAATTTACAAGTGGGCCAGATCCTTTTTTTGTTAAGTCTAGCAAGTCTGCAGCATATTACTGCAGCAGTTAAATTTAAAAAATCTCACTCGTGGGGACCCACAGATTTAAATCCGCACGGTCAAATCTGCTGTTGGTTTGGACTTTTACGTGCAGATTTAATTTTGCATGTTTGCTGCAGAGAACCAGCAGCAGATCTGACCTGTTTGAATGTACCCATAATCCTGTCTGCATCACCTCAATTACTGCTGTAGATGTCCTGCTGATTTTTAATTTTTTTTTATTTGTCCCTAAATCTGCATTTGCAGTGGAATTTGTTATGGAAGCCCTACAGATCCACAGCATAATCTGCAGCTGTAGATTCTAAATCCATTGAAGAGTGCCGTAGATACTTTAGAGCATTTGTTTCCTGTCTGTTTAGCCTAACAGAGACCCGACAATGTCTCCTTACAGATATGAAATGCGTTGTCTTGTAATACTAATAAACAGAATTTCTTCAGTACAAAGGATCAGCACTTCTATTAGCATGAAAAGGTCCAGTTTTTTAGTTAAACTGTACCAGGGAGTTTATCCTCTTGTATTTAGTATACACTGCTAGAGATGCTGATGCACCTGGCCCACACACGATGCCTGCAAATCAGGAGATCCTCAATAATCCTTTTCAATGCTTCACCAAGAAAATTGTGGGTACACTCGGTTCCATTTATTGAATACAAAAAGTCTAAAGTACAAAACTTATTGCACGTAAATTATTTGCAGTCAAAGCCAGTAGTCCATGGTGATCGGTAGATCCAAGGTACAAATATAGCCTTCTCAATGTATCACTAGTGGTCTGGAGTCTCTGAATCGCAGTGCTCGAGTGCAGACAGACAGATACCTCACGCAAATGCTCAACGTTTCAGGGAAGTCCCTCACTTGAGAAAGGGGGAAGGACTTACCCAAAATGCTTGAGAAAGGGAGAGGGACTTCCCCGAAACGTTGTAAATTTGTTGTACGGTATCCGTTTGTCTGCGCTTGAGCGCTCAGATTCGAAGACTCCAGACTACTATTGCTACATTGAGAAGGCTATATTCGTACCTTGGATCTACCGATCACCATGGACTACTGGCTTTGACTGCACGTAACACAATTTACGTGGAATAAGTTTTGTACTTTAGTCTTTTTATATTCAATGAATGGAACTTAGTGTTTAATACCATTTACCTGCAATTTTCTTGGTGGTTTGTTATCCTCTACCACTTAAATTTGCCTAACAGTGGGAAAATAGAGATTTTTACCTGGCCAGGATTGTGCGGGGAATGTAGAATCTGCCTTCTCTCTCCTGAGCACTCTGAGTATTGGAGTGGTTGTAGGATATTTCAGTTTCTGTACCTGTAAAATGAAGGCGGCGAGGACACAGGATCACAAGGTACTATTCACTGCATCTTAAGTTTGGAAAAAGAAAGCTGCAAAGGAAATGTCCAAGGATTAAAGTAGTTGGCTCAATGGGACATAAGTGGTCTCGTGCCTCTGCTTACATCGCTGATGAAAGGTGTTCGTTTTGAATGAGAATATAAGGGAAGTGACACGTGACCACTGCAGTGGTGACATCTCATTTGGAAACAAAGGAGAAGTAAACAGGAGACCTAGCACTGCAACAGCAGAGTGGAGGAAGGTGAGTATAGTCTTTTTTTAAAAATTTTGTTTAGCATCAGCAGCTTAATTTTTAATCCTTTAACGGCCCTGGACGTACGAGTACGTCCTGGGGTTGCTAAGGGGCGCAATCCTGCTACATAGCCGGCGGGTGTTAGCTGCTAATTGCAGCTAACACTCGGCGGTTACAGCACGGGTTGGTGCTGGCGCCATCCCGTGTTTATAAACAAAAGTTCCTCAACAGCATCAAAAAATACATAAATCGAGTGCTCGCCCCCAGACCAGGATCAAGGTCAATGAACTATAAAAAAATACATACGGAGGCAACACTTCAAAAAAGAAAAGGTTTATTCCACCCAAAGAAACAGCGACGTTTCGGCCCTGAACAGAGCCTTTCTCAAGCTTGAGAAAGGCTCTGTTCAGGGCCGAAACATTGCTGTTTCTTTGGGTGTAATAAACCAAAAAAAAAAGAGTAGAAGTGCTGCCTCCGTTCTCAATTTTTAATCCCGTGTTTAACTCTTTAGAACCCGTGGCAAACATGGCCGCGGCGTCTAAATGAATGAGAAATGGGGCCGCGTACTGTTTCTCACTCTGGTCGGGACACCACAGTGAAATCACAGGGTTCCAATCGGTTAACATGGCAGCTGGAAGCCTTGTAAAGTATGTTCTGTGATACGGTAAATGACACAATTATAAAGTACATCTTACCCCACAAAATAAAAGCCCTAATATGTCTATGTGGATGGAAAAATAAAAAATAAAAATATTTCTGGGAAGGTAAGGAGAGAAAAATTGTCAACCTAAAAAAAAAGCACAAAGGGGTTAATTTATAGAGTGTATTCTCACCTGCGTTGTGAAATCCATTGTTCCTTTCCATTTTAAGACACTAAAAACCAATTGAAATAAATGGGTGACCATTCCAGTTCCATTTTTAAAGTCCTCAGTGCAGTTGTTCTCCGTTCTGTCCGATATCCATTTTTTTCGCGGTGAAAATAGCAGAGGCTGCTGCACCATTGTTTTTGTAAAGAAAAAGCTGATTTGTGATGGAAAAGGAACATTCTGTGTTTTTTTTTTTTTTATATTGAGTTCAATGTGAAACGGATAACAATGGATAATCATCTGTTTGTTTTTTCTGTTGGTACTGAAACTTCAGACTTCTCATCAGACCTAAACAAAAAACAGAAATCCGCATTAAACTTCTGAAAAATTGAGAAAAACTGAGATAACACGATTAGTTTTTTTAACTGATAGGTTTGGTCTTCCATTGTGAAAAGAGTGGTGGTGTGTGGACAAAAAAATGGATCTGTTAACTGAGGTACAAACTGATCGCCAACCATTTACCGTTGACTTCAGTGTAAAAAAAACAAAAAAAAAAACAAAACTGAAGGCTCCTGTCCATCAGTTTCTCTGATACCCGACAAAACAGAGGCAAACTGAGAGCTTAAAAACGCCATAAAAATAAATAAGCATCAGTTTTTCTGTCTCCTAAGTAGAGCAGAACAATGCAGATGTGAACCAGGCCTAACTGTGAAGGATCAATAAAAAAAAAAAATACGAATTAGACTTTAGTTGGTCCCTGATGTCCATTTTCTCTTTTCTATTTCTTCTATTTTTTTACTGATTTTTCCAAACTGGAACCACACATCTTTAATTCCTTGTGAAGCTGTATGAGCACATCAAGAGTATTGCTGCAGATGTTAACATATGTAAAATGCATGTTTTACATATCAAAAAAAAAATATTTAAAAAAAACCCCTCTTGTCTGGGTTTTTCCACACATTATACATTGTACTTGGTTTGACATATATACTGTATGTAACACCCCTTGAATGTGCAGTGCCCTGGAAGTAATAGCATTTTAAAATAGATAATTTTAAGCAGTGAGTACTGCGTGAAAGTGCATGCTAATACCAAAATGCATAAATGTGTGTGGCACTTGTGCAATTCTACAGTGGAGAGTCGCTGGGAATTGCAAAAAAAACACATTTTGTTGAACAGACACACATGGGAGGCAATGGGGGAAATGCACAATTTGCCCTGTTTTTCACTTGAAATATCATCATAATTTTTTATAGCATGTGTACGCAGCCTCAGGAGTTAATAGGAATTCATGTAAGGTGCTGGTTCCTGCCTGTGGGATTATGTGCAGTACAGACAATCACAGTAATCCTCTTCCCATCCGAAGTTTTTGTCTGTGAGGGCCCAGTGCAATCACCCACTAGTCTGCAGAAATGCTGCTGATACAGCGATGTGTTTCCAGCAGTTCTGTACACTGGCTCTAGTGGTAAGTGGTTACTGATCTGCACAGCTGGTTAGAAGAATTAGTGATTTTCTAATAGGTTTTAAAACCTGCCAGAAGCTGAAAGTCACTTTACAGCAGAACTCATAGCAATGAATGCAGTCAGGATGTTAGGCCAGCAAGATGAAGCCGTCATCGCCCTACCACAGACAGGTTTGTCATCTGCCACCTGGTGGGGGAGGGGAGGGGGGTTTCCCCCTTTGTAAACCAGTGCTGTATTTTGCATGATAACATGATAACTGGAGAAGGATCTACATTGAGCTCATGGGGCTGATTTTCTATAAAGGTAAGTTATTAAGTAAGAATTTGAAAATGGACACACAGAAAGCTGCAAGGAGATGTTTAAAGGGAAACTGTGAGCTGGTTTATGGTACCCATATGACAGGCAGCATGAAATAGCTGTAGGTTTTCCAGTTCCAGTGATGAGGGTTCTATCCTGAAACCATAAGGTGTTTCAGGGAAAAACACCCAATAAAGCTGGGCTGGTGTCAGGGAAGAGCCATTGTGACTGGGAGAGAGGAGTCCATTCTATGGCTTCTCAGCTTAACTGACCGCTCTTTCCCTATAGGCAAACAAGGGCGAGACCTATTGCTTCAATAGGTTTCCTCACTGTAATGATTAGCTTTCAACATGGAGGGAACCGTAAAGACTATTACTAAATACATTGCTCTTTTGATATTGCCCTGGTCAGGAGATAAGACAGGTTTTATCTGCTGAGTGCCCACAAGTGTCTCTAGGTTATGGTACACACCTCCCTGCATGGTTAGCAGAGAGTGAGGTCACCAGGGTGGGACAGAGCAGAATCTTTATCTCTAACAAGATTAGATTACCTTTCAAAAAGCATTTGCTTTCACTCTCTTCCACTTATGTCTCTGTAACAATCAGCTAGTTATAGAGGAGCTAAATATGCTAATCACTTTTATAGAACCATCACAAGCTGACCAGCCAGTGTGAGTACGAAGCTGCCAGTGACCTTTAAACTTTTTCAGGTTCAGCTTTCATACCTTATCCATGTCACTGGTACTAGGGAACCTGCAGCTATTTATACGATTTGTCATTTGGGCAGCAACAACCCACTGCCAGATTCCTTTTAACCTCATTGACCGTTTTTCACAAACCATAAATGATTTTAGAGCTTTCTGGCTTACTAAAGGTTCAGCGCCCTCTACGATCAACTAATGAATAGAGGGCTTCTTCCCTCTTGAGGGCCAGAGGTATCTGTACATTATATAGATGGGTTTCTTCTCACAGTGAAAGGACTGAAGATGGCGGCTGATCATGAAGGTTCCCGGCCACAGGCCTTTCAGTGATTACTTATTGTAATGTTACCCCTAACAACTTTTCATCTCTGGCCCCACTGGTGGAAATTAATTCCAGTGGCTTTTATGGAAAATCTTGTATTGTAAAATATTGAACATTCTGAACCCTCTATTTTTTTCGGTCTTTTTCTTGATTAGTCGTCCCCTTATTATAAGATACAAGTCATTCATGAAAATATTAGGTTTTCTTCAAAGTATAACTTGCCTGTAGAGACAAAAAAGGTGGAATTCTCCTAGGGTTTCATTAGATGACATTTTACACAATGTTGATCAAGACTGTAGAGTGATTAGCTTAATTTATATAATTCTGATTGAAACCTCACAGGAAAATTTAGGATTACAGATGGTAATGGAGCCTCAAGGGAATGCCTAGTTGAGAAACCATATCACTATTTGACTGTTATGCTCAACGTTCATGCTGTAGAGTTTTATACTGTCTTATCTGTCCTTGTAATAAAACGTATTTATAATCTCAAGGTGGATATGCATTAAACTATGTAAAGGTACAAATAGCCACACACAAGAAATCATTGTGTTACATGGAATAAGACATAAAATCCTGTGATTGATGGCCAAACAAGATAAATGAGGCTTGCTTTTTCTCTATCCAGAAAAACATACAAAGTTTATCATATTTTTTGTGTTTTAATTACGCAATAGTTAGGTATTTTTATGTAAGCAAAAAAGTATTTCAGAATTAAAAACATTTAACCATGGATCTTCATGTAATGTTAATCATGAACAGGTCTCCTATTTTCAGTTGTAATTTAATTTTTTTTTTTTCTTCTTCATCTTGCGTTTTCCTTGCAGATTGTTAAAATCAACTAATCCATTTTGGGTTTTCCTCACTTTAATCACAGAAAAATGGGACATTATTACTTAACAATAAAAAAAAGACACAAGCCCATGCTCTTCCCAGTAGGAGGCAATAATAGCCCCACTACACCACATAAAATTTTTTTTTAACAGGCACAGCTTATTAAAAGACAATTGCTTATATACTCATTCAATAGGGGGGCAACTGTCTAGTGGTAAAAATAGACATAGGATAAGTACCAATTTATACCAGTATGCAGAAAAGCCACATTACCACACAGGGAAGATTGCACAAATGTAGAAATATTGCTAAACAACCACTCGCATGCCTGCTATCCATCCTACTATCCCCACTTTAACTACATGCTGTAAAACTAGAAAGTGTCTTATAGCCTATCGCTTCCCACCAAACTGTCTTTGAAAAAAAAATATTGCTGTCTGTGTGTCAACTGTGTGGTATAATAATCTTTATTTATATAGCGCCAACATATTCCGCAGCACTTCACAATTTGGAATATAAAACTTAAGAGAAAAACTCATGTATTTAACAAACTTCTGTTATTAGTATTATTATAGGCACCTGCTATTTAAAGTAACAGTCTTTTACATAGATTCTAAATGTTTAGTGCAAAGTTCCAAGACTTGCCTAGCCTTTTCCCTGCAGGAACCTGTAACGCTTGGCTTCAGCCACCCAGGAAATTACGCTGTATGTAGCCTTTGACAATTTCTACTTTAGTTATTTCAAAGAAGTAATAATCTTTAACAGAAAATTGTCTGTCTTGGGGATCAGTGTGGCACGAGTTAAAGGGGTTGTATTTCATTAAATGGCCTTCAGAATAAGGGGACAGTGAAAACCTCAATTTTGCAATTTGATGTCATTTGCAGAGCTGTCTTGTTTTCACAGGATCCCTTATCTTCATTTTGTGTAAACCCTAGTCCCCAGTGACGGTCGGATCCCACCTCCTTTCATTTCATTGGCTGACTGCTCGACTAATTTACATTCTGTCTGACGCGTTCACGGGAGCGTGAATTCCTGCTTCTCTCATAATAAGGGGCTGGCAACAATTTCACTCTGTACAGCTAATAGCTCCTCAGTGACACTGCAGCTGCTTCTACAATCAGAAAACAGCAGAATTGTGCCTAATGCTCCTGTGTGTAAACATAGAAGGGAGACGGATCTGTGTTCTGGATGAGTTCATAGAAAACTGGATTCAACTGTGACAAACCTCCAGCTGTGAGAGAAGAGATCAGTGCTCAGTTCATAGAAGACTGTCTAGACTGAATGCAGGGCTTTGGTATGTAAACAGCTCTTCCAAAATAAGACTGCATAGGGAGAGGACAGTGATGTGGACTCAGAGGTGCGGGGTGGGGGAGAACACATTGACTCGGGAGCAAGCATGAACAGTGAAGGGGGGATGATGTCAGTTAAAAAATGCCAAACTGGGAGGGGAAGAAACGCCCCTGGATTTCAGGAACTGAGAAAATCAAGCTTCAAGAATGCAGCCGAACTGATGAAGCGATACATCCCCTTTAAATAAGCTAGGAGATGGTGTAACAGGATTTTAAATAATTGCTTATGGTCAAGCTATACTAACTGAGGCTCAAAATAAGTCAGGACTAGTTAAAAGGTTAATACTTCGTATCTGGTGGTCTAGTTTGGAACTGTATTTCTGTAGCTTAGGCAATGAATTGACTTTAAAATACCAGAAATCAACAAAAATACACAGTACGTAATACAAATACTGGAACTTCCTGACTATAGATCATACAAACAATTCTAGGAGTGTCACAAAGCTACAGTTGGAAACCAGAAGTTTACATACACTATATAAAAAGAAACATATGCATGTTTTTCTCGCTGTCTGACATGAAATCAGAATAAACCTTACCCGTTTAGGTCAAGTAGGGTTACCACAATTATTTATGCCAGAATAATTAGAATTTTTTTTAAAGCCTTTTTTTTTTATTTTTTTTTTTTTTTTTACTTTCTGCAAAGTCAAAAGTTTACATAGACTAGGAATGCTATGCCTTTAAGCAATTTGGGACAGCCCATATGATGATGTAATGACTTTCGAAGCTTCTGATATATGGTTTATTGGCAACATCTGAGTTAGACACATCTGTGGGTGATTTTATTTATTTTTTTTTTTTATTGTGCACCCCAGAAATACACTGCTTCTGTGTGTAACATCATGGGAAAGTCTAAAGAAATCAGCCAAGATACGAAAAAGAGAATTGTGGACTTGTACAAGACTGGTTCATCTTGGGTGCAATTTCCAGATACCTGAAGGTGCCTCGATCATCTGTACAAACGATTATATGTAAGTACAAACAAGATGTGAATGCCCAGCCATCATACTACTCGGGAAGGAAATGAGTTCTGTGTCTCAAAGAGGAGTGTGCTTTGGTCCGACATGTGCATATCAACCCAAGAACAAAAGCAAAAGACCGTGTGAAGATGCTGGTGGAAGCTGGTAAGATTGTGTCTTTATCCATAGTGAAACGATTACTGTATCAACATGGGCTGAAAGGCCACTCTGCCAGGAAGAAGCCATTACTCTTAAAGAAACATATAAAAGCCAGATTAATGTTTGCAAATGCACACAGGGACAAAGACCTGACAAAACTAAAATTGAACTGTTTGGCCATAATGACCATTACATTTGGAGGAAAAACGAGAGAAGTCTAAGAACACCATCTCAACTGTGAAACGCAGAGGTGGCAGCATCAGATTGTGGGGCTGTTTTGCTGCAGAAGGGACTGGTGCACTTCACAAAATAGATGGTATTATGAGGAAAGAAGATTGTGGCAATACTGAAGCAACATCTCAAGACCTCAGCCAGGAAGTTAAAGCTTAGGCGGAAATGGGTTTCCCAAATGGACAATCACCCGACGTATACTGCCAAACTGGTTACAAAGGGGCTTAAGGAGAACCAAGTCAATATTTTGGAGTGGTAATCACAAAGCCCTGATCTCAATGCTATTGAAAATGTATGGGCAAAGCCGAAAAGGCAGATTCTAGCAAGGCGACCTACAAACATGGCTCTGTTACACCAGTTCCGTCAGGAGGAATGGTACAAATTCCTACGAACTATTATTAGAAGCTTGTTGAATGATATCCAAAACATTTGACCGAAGTCATACAGTTTAAGGGCAATGTAATACTAATGAAATGTATGTTCTCTCGTTTTCGCAAATAGAAATAATTTTGGTAATCCTAATCGACCCAAAATGGGTAAGGTTTATTCAGATTTTGTCAGGTAGTGAGAAAAACACGCATATATGTATTTTTGTATAGTGTATGCAATATTCTGGTTTCAACTGTAGATATAAACGTTATAAAATATAATTAAAAATGGAAAACTGCAATTAAGAAAAAACACAAAATGTCAACGTGTGTGTGTATATGTGTGTGTATATATGTGTGTGTGTGTGTGTGTATATATATACACACACCGGCCACTTTATTAGGTACACCTGTCCAACTGCTCGTTAACACTTAATTTCTAATCAGCCAATCACATGGCGGCAACTCAGTGCATTTAGGCATGTAGACATTGTCTTGACCATCTCCTGCAGTTCAAACCGAGCATCAGTATGGGGAAGAAAGGTGATTTGAGTGCCTTGGAACGTGGCATGGTTGTTGGTGCCAGAAGGGCTGGTCTGAGTATTTCAGAAACTGCTGATCTCCTGGGATTTTCACGCACAACCATCTCTAGGGTTTACAGAGAATGGTCCGAAAAAGAAAAAACATCTAGTGAGCGGCAGTCCTGTGGGCGGAAATGCCTTGTTGATGCCAGAGGTCAAAGGAGAATGGGCAGACTGGTTCGAGCTGATAGAAAGGCAGCAGTGACTCAAATAGCCACCCGTTACAACCAAGGTAGGCAGAAGAGCATCTCTGAACGCACAGTACGGCGAACTTTGAGGCAGATGGGCTACAGCAGCAGAAGACCACACCGGGTGCCACTACTTTCAGCTAAGAACAGGAAACTGAGGCTCCAATTGGCCCAAGCTCATCGAAATTGGACAGTAGAAGATTGGAAAAACGTTGCCTGGTCTGATGAGTCTCGATTTCTGCTGCGACATTCGGATGGTAGGGTCAGAATTTGGCGTCAACAATATGAAAGCATGGATCCATCCTGCCTTGTATCAACGGTTCAGGCTGGTGGTGGTGGTGTCATGGTGTGGGGAATATTTTCTTGGCACTCTTTGGGCCCCTTGGTACCAATTGAGCATCGTTGCAACACCTTGTGGAATCTATGCCACGAAGAATTGAGGCAGTTCTGAAGGCAAAAGGGGGTCCAACCCGTTACTAGCATGGTGTACCTAATAAAGTGGCCGGTGAGTGTGTGTGTGTATGTGTATGTGTATATATATATATATATATATTAATAATATATATATATATATATATATATATATATATATATATATACGTATAAGCCGAGTTTTTCAGCACAAAAAATGTGCTGAAAAATTCCCCCTCGGCTTATACTCGAGTCACTGTCGGCGCTCGGGCGCTGCGATGGCCCGTGCGCCGCCAGGGACGCTTCAGTTATATGCGGCTCCTCAGGGAGCGCATATAACTGAACGCCGAGTACCGCCGACAGTGTCCAGGCGCTGCGGTGGCCCGGGCGCTGTCGGCTATCTCTTCACTTGTATGCGACTCCTCCGGAGTGCATACAAGTGAACAGATACCACTGCGAAGCAGAGAGCGAGCGCTCCGTGCTCCGCAGTGGACTCCGGGCGTCTGTGGCCATCCGGAGTTTCCGGCACACGCAGCGTGTGTCATCACTATGCGTGTGCGGCCTGATGACATCACGCGCCTGTGCCGAGAAGACAGATGACAGAGCGCGGGAAGCCGGACAGCGAGGAGGCGGAGCGGCGAGGGAGACGGAGCAGCGGGGAGTCAGGTAAGTGGGTTTTTTTTTTTGTTTTAAAATGCTGCCTAAGCCTGCCTAGTGCAGCATATACCAGGCTATAACGACCTATGCCTGCCTATAACCTACCTAGGGGGACTATGTCTGCCTATAACCTACCTATGCCTGCCTATAATCTACCTAGGGGGACCTATACCTGCCTAGGGGGACTATACCTGCCTATAACTTGCCTATGTGGGCAATTACCTGCCTATAGGGACATATAGCTTCCTATACCTGCCTATAACAACCTATACCTGCCTAGGGGGACCTATACCTGCCTATAACTTGCCTATGGGGGCAATTACCTGCCTATGGGGACATATAGTTTCCTATACCTGCCTATAATGACCTATAACCTGCCTATGGGGGACATTAAACTGCCTATACCAGCCTATGGGGGACATAAAACTGCCTATACCAGCCTATATCTGGCTATGGGGGACACATACCTGCCTATGTAATTTTATTGGTATCTATTTTTATTATTAAAAATCACCAGTAGCTGCTGCATTTTCCACCCTAGGCTTATACTCGAGTCAATAAGCTTTCCCGTTTTTTGTGGCAAAAGTAGGTGCCTCGGCTTATACTCGGGTCGGTGTGTGTGTGTATATATATATATATATATTATACCAAGGCGATTAGAACTGACTCTAGGAGTCATTTATGGTCTGTGCTCAGCCTAGCCTATACACAGAGGGAAGCCCTTGTCAGGCTTCCCCATCTGGACCCTAACCCGTATAGTGCTGTAAGTTTACATCTAGTTTTATGACACTCCTGTGTATATATATTTTTTTTTTTTTTATGTGTATACTTAAAATACCAGGAATCTTTTTAAAATTCAGGTGGAAGCACTGAACACTGTAACTGGAGCTGATCTGTATTATAGAGGTTAAATGAAGTGTAACGTGCGCATTTTAATATGAGAGTAACAGGTGAAAGCCAACACACTGGTACTTGCTACCGTGTTTCCCCGATTGTAAGACACCCCCGATAGTAAGACGTAGCGGTGTCTTGGGGAGGTCACCTAATGTAAGACATACTCCGAAAGTAAGACGTAGCGCGGCCTGATGACGTCACTGCCTGTGCCGGGATGAGCGCGCAGGAGGCCGGAGCAGCGAGGAGGCGGCGCCGGAGACGGAGCAGCGAGGAGGCGGCGCCGGAGACGGAGCAGCGAGGAGGCGGCGCCGGAGACGGAGCAGCGAGGAGGCGGCGCCGGAGACGGAGCAGCGAGGAGGCGGCGCCGGAGACGGAGCAGCGAGGAGGCGGCGCCGGAGACGGAGCAGCGAGGAGGCGGCGCGACGGAGGGTTAGCAAGCGGGACCAGGTAAGTGTTTTTCTGCCTACAGCCGGCCCTGTACCTGCCTACAGCCGGCCCTGTACCTGCCTACAGCCGGCCCTGTACCTGCCTACAGCTGGCCCTATATAAGACATACCCCGAAAGTAAGACATACTGGGACTTTTGGGGGGTAAAAAGAATGTAAGACGCGTACTATGGGGAACACGGTATCTTTA